>WEZZ01008061.1:13847-31522 GCA_013400585.1 Chloropsis cyanopogon | reverse complement strand
GTTTGTTTTTGTTTGGTTTTTTTTTGCTTTGTTTTTTTTTCCATTGTGCTTTCCTAGGGCTGACAGATTAACTGTCTGAGTACTCTTTAATCTTCAAAGACTATTTTACACTTTTTAAAGAAGAGCCATCCTTTACATAATTTCCTTTAGATTAATTATTTGTACCCTCAATGCCTCACACCTAAATAAGTCCCAGTGAAGAGAGCAGATGAAGCAGTCAAACTTCACCCAGACAATTATAGAAAAAAAAAAATACTCTATCCTAAATAAGAAGAAAAGTTTAAAATCAAGAGCCAAAAAGCGACAAAAAATGCAGAGAAGTATACTGTAGACTATCTTCTTTCATCTACTTCCATACAGTCAAGACAGATGCACTCAGATATAACATTATACTGGAAGTGATTCTTGAACATATTTATTTGAGGCTTAGCTGAATCTCCAGGGCTTAAGAATTTGAAATCCATTGAGATTTCTTCCAAGTTATCAAAATATATCTAAAAGGAGAGGTCAAAAGCCCAGGGTCATCAAATCTTATACCGACTTTTTGGACTGATTATCAGGTAAAAAACAGGATGATTTGTTTTAAACTTGTATTAACACTTAAACTTGTATTTAATACTCCACCAATAAACTAACTGAAAAGCATACAGAAATAATTACTTTTGGAACACTAGAATAGTTAAGCTTTTGTTTGATCAAGTTCTGTACGTGTTAGCAATTAGACTCAAAATTTGGATTAGTGCTATGACACTGACCAGCCAGCTATTCACAATCTTCTACTCCCTTCACATTCTTATCCCTACCCTAAAGCAGGCTAGATTCAGTTACAAAAGTAAACTGCTGAGCCTGTCCTTTTAAATACAAATTAAAATACATTTGAAACCACAACATACTAAAATCCAAGCTTTTAACACAACAGCAGCAAAAGCACTCTATTAAACAGCATCCCTCCCTGTGAATCAAAATCCCTTTCAGCATATGTTGTTCAAAGCCCAAAGGGCAGTCTTCTACTGATTTTTCACAGCATCTCCCAGAAGTGAGTAAAACCCTCCAATAAAATAACAGTTAGCTAAGTTTATAAAGGTCATTTGTATGGAGGTAACGTCAGTAGTAAAAGGACAGACTATGAAAAGAATCCCAAACTCTACTCTTCCTTCCTTGGCATCCAAATTGTGTCACTAATCTTTGATGAGAATTTTCGAGAGAAAAAAAGTTGCAATAACGTGCTCATGTTCCAGGTATTTCTGAACATGGAAATATTTCAGAAAACATTGACAGGACATGAAAAAGGACTACTGAAAAGGTGACCAGAATAAAGGATATTTTTTAAGAAGAAGAGCTTTGAAAACCAGCAAGCATTCCTCAACCAAAATATTAAATTCTGGAATGAAAATAATGCTAACATATTGAACAATTATAATGGAAATGCTAAGGAGAATTCATGTTGCTATTCACAGCATGGAAAGCATTTCAAGAATGCCCCTATGCAGAAACTAGTACACCATAAAATACCAGTGCTTCATTAGCATCAATTTATCTGGCAGAACAAAAATTAAGCCATGAATGAGACAAAGCTAATTCAGGGCTGAGGTGGATTCTCCAGCACTGTAAGAGTCTTAATTCATATTATGGAGTTTTACCAGTGTCCCAAACATGTTTCTGCAAGGTTTACTAGTGGTCTTTTAAGTTTTCTAGTTTTAGTTTTTATTTTTTCTTTGTCCTCATTCTCGTGGTCACACATTTTGCTCTTCAAAGCTTTTATTTACTTCAATGCAATCCTATGCTGCATTATAGTTTTAGCAACTTTTTTCTTCATTCACTTCATCAGACACAACCTTTCACAGAAATGTTTATTATAGTTAACTATCTCTACTAACTAGCTATATGAGTGTGCTGTTTCTCCCTTGCTTTGTCTCCTCTTTAATTTGGGAGTTTATAGGGATCCTAAAGCCATATTCTATTCCCTCATCCCTGAAAAAGTTCAAAGAAAACATGTAAATATGGTGCATAGGGAGATGGTTCAGTGGTGGGTCTGGCCATGTTAGGTTATTGGTTGGACTCAATGACAATACAGGTCATTTCCAATCTTAATGATTCGATCATTCACTGTTTTTTCACGAAGAGGAGGATTAGCAAAAAACATTTGTTTCTTGATATTTCCTGAGGCACAGTGACCACTAGTATTTTAGTCACTGTTAGTTGATGGCTAGATATAATTCTGTTTTTAAAAACTCATCTGATTTTCTTTCAGCTGAAGAAAAACTGTTACATACCTAATTTTTAATCAACAGCCCCAAGAATGAAAGAGGTAAGCATTGAGGAACTATTTTGTTAAAATTTCACCTGAGCATTTGTTCTATTTAGATGTAGGCAGAGCTTTCTATAATGGCCACTTTGGGGGTCGCTATCACCTCCTTGATCTTGCATCATTTGTATTTTCTGAATCTTTTTGATTTTTCTGATTGAAAATATAATGGTAGTGTGCTTATGATACAACAACTTGAAATTAATGGATGATGACCTCCACTTTTCCTTCCCAAGTGTAATAACATCTTAATACACATGCAGTTCTCAAATAAAAAGCTGTTCTGTCCTCCCTGTTTAAGGCACATGTGAAGTTTAATTCCTGGAATTCTACTTAATCTGGGAAAATTACTATTCTGTCAACATTATATTTCATTGCTTATCCCCGAGATACCTCTCTAGTTTGTTTTGTTTTAACTTTTCCAGTGGGTAGGTGTATATTTGGATTACTCCTGACATTTAGTAATTACTTAAGCTTTCACTGACACAGACTTTCTTACTAACATGGAAATATAACTGTGATCACATACTTCCTGGTTGATCTGGCTTATAAGTACTAAAATATAAATCACCTTGCATTGCACTATTTTCTACCACACTGAAACAAATAAATCCTGAAAATTTTTATACTGAGAACAGCATGGATAATGAAAAATGTTTCACACAAGTACCATTTCCAGTTTTGAGTGGATTTACTTCAGTCTTGTTCAGCTTGCTTTCTAGCTCACATTCAGCAAAGATTTTAGTAAACAGAGTGACAGAATATCCTAAAACTTAAATCATTCTGTTGCTGGAATTAGTGATAGTTGCAGGAAATATATTCTGTTTTTCCAAGCCCATTTGTGCCAGAAATACAACTCTATGGGGTTAGTCTTCTCTGAAATATAATAGATATAATAGCTAACTGTTTTGTTACTCACATTACAAAGAAAATTATCAGAAACCTATGTGAGTAATAGAAATAATTTATTCATTAACTAAATTCATTGAAATACAGAAATGAATATATAGGTATGAACACATAAACAATGGGCAGAGGTAAGATAGGGGTGTTTCATGCATTCATTCCTTCTGTGTTCAACATGGAGGATAGACCAAGAGGACCTCAGTGCCCTGAGCTGGAGGACTGTGACTGTAAGAATGATCATCTCCCAGTTGACCCTGAACTTTTGTGGGATCTGCTGCTCCAGCTGGATCCCTACAAATCTATGGGCCCTGGTGGGATTAATCTAGATTCCTCAAAGAGCTAGCTGATGACACTGCAAAGCCTCTCTGGATGATTTTTAAGTGTTCTTGGGAATCCAGAGCGGTTGACTTCCAGTTGACTGCTAGCCAACATTGTTCCAACTTTCAAAATGGCAAGGAGGAGGACTCTGGAAACTACATGTCTGTCAGTATCACTTCAGTGGCTGGTAAAATCATGAAAAATATTATTCTAGGAGACATTGAAAAAACGCCTGGAGGACAACGCAGTCATCAGTCACAGCCAGCAGGGCCTCATATAGAAAAAATCCTGCTTATCGAACCCGATTTCCTTCTACAACAGGGTAACCCACCTCATTGATCTTGAAATGCAAGGAAATTTATTCTTTTTGGACTTCAGCAAAGTTTTTGATACTGTCTCCCACAGTAACCTTCTTGACAAAACGTCCGACTCACAGCTGGATAACTGTGTTATGTAATGGGTGAGCAACATCCTCATGAGTTGGGCACAACAGATTACAATGAATGGGGTGACATCAGGCTGGAGTCCTGTCACTAGTGGGGTTCCACAGGTCTCCATCCTCAGCCCTGTGCTCTTCAATATCTTCATTTATGACTTGGATGCAGGACTCAAAGGAATACTAAGTAAGTTTGGCAAGGACACCAAATTGGGAGGAGCTGTTGACTCCCTCAAAGGTAGAGACGTCCTGCAGAGAGACTGACAAATTAGGGAGATGGGCAATCACTAGCCATATGAAATTTAGCAAGGGCAAGTGTCAGATTCTGCCCTTGGGATGAGGCAACCCTNGCCCCTGGGATTGGGCAACCCTGGTTGTGTTTATGGGGCTGGAGAGCAGCCCCAAGGAAAGGGATCTGGAGGTCCTGGTCTGTGGCAAGTTGAACATGAGCCAGCAGTGCCCTGGCAGCCAGGATGGCCACCTGTGTCCTGGGGTGCATCAGGCACAGCATTGCAGATGGGCAAGGGAGGGGATTGTCCCACTCCTTGGAGCGCCTTATGGAGAGGGGCTGAGGTCACTTGGTTTGTTCAGCCCAGAAAAGAGGAAACTGAGGGGAGACCTCATTTTGGTCTTCAACATCCTCACAAGGGGAACTGGAGGGATAGGCACAGATGTCTTCTCTATGGTGACCAGTGACAGGACTTAAAGAAATGGCATAAAGCTGAGACAGTGGAAGTTTAGGCTGGATATCAGAAAAAGGTTTTTCACCCACAGGGTGGTTGAACACTGGAACAGACTCCCCATGGAAGTGGTCATAGCACCAGCCTGTCTGAGTTCAGGAAGCATTGGACAATGGTCTCAGGCACATGGTGTGAGTCTTGGGGTGTCTTGTGCAGGGCCAGAAATTGAACTCAATGATCCTGATGAGCTCCTTCCAACTCTGCACATTCTATGGTTTTATGATTCTTAGAACAACAGAAAAAATATTCCCATTCTCTAGTATCCATGACAAACTACTGAATCAAGGAAGAAATTGAAGAATATTATCATGTGTGTTTGAACAAGCTTGAACAAACAAATTATCCTTCAAACGGCACAGTTTGAAACAGAATCAGAATCTTGATTAATGGCCGCCTGTGACAGCCACCAGACAGAGCTACTACTAAAATGTTCAAGGTCATTTACTTAATTGTACTTTTATTATTATTGGGCATTAGCTCAAAATGATTATGCAGAAAATTATTGCTTATATTCCCAAATTATCATGTGCTCTGAAAAGTTGTGTAGAGCAGAGAACTAATTTCTGTGTCTGTGTTCCTCCTTCTGTAAATAAATATCTACATTTCAGTTACAACAAAGTAAATCATCACATAAGTAGAATTAAGCTGAAGCTCTGAATGGTTTGTCTCAGAATGGAAAAGTACTTCATAAGAAAACCTTTTACAGAGAGCAGATTCAGGTAGCAGTCTGACTTCACAGACTTGAAAATTTTGTGTCTTGCAGGCTGACAATGACCATTCTATTTCATTTCATCATCGTTTTACATATTTTTTCCCTAACATCTATAAAGAAAACAGAAGTAAAATAAGAGGAAAATCTTGTTTACTGTGCAGAAGAATGAGCAGTAGAACAAGTTACCCAGAGAGGTTTCAGAGTCTCCCTCACTACAGATATTCAAAAACCATATTTTTTAACAATTTCTGTGCTGAGCTTGAGTACACACACTTTCTTATTATAAATAAAACCATTATCTGGAAGAGAAATCAAATTATGTCAATAAGGTGCATTAATGCCAGGACTCATTTATTAAAAATATTAAGCATAAAAATCCTTTTATTATAAAGAACTGTTTTATCTGGAAATTGGTTCTCTTAATAAGATTTAGCAAAACAGTCTTCTGAAATATTTTCTCACCAAAAATCCTGGCCAAATCATTCACCATACAGAGACTGTCTTACTGTCTTTAAATTCAGAAAGGTAGCTCAGAGGCTTTACAATTTCCCACAGCATGATTACAGTTGTTGGATAGTATCCTGGTATGCACATATGAGCGATGAACTGCTGAACATTTTCATGTACTACTTAAAAAATTTTTAAGGAAAGGAAGATAATAAATTTCAATTTACAACAGAGATATTCCAAACCTGAATTGGTAGACTTTGGGCTACTTGTCATATAAGACTAGTAGATCCCATTAAGTAGATCCCACTAGGTGTGTTGAGCGATTGACCATGTCTAGTCTTTAAAAAGACAAAGATTAACTCAGTTGTACTCTCTGGGGCCTCATGGTTTGGCAGACTGATGATGCTGTAAGAAGCTCAGACATAAGGTAATTGCCTCTTTCTCTTTGTTTTTTTTTTTTTTTTTTCCACATGTGTATCAGCAATTACATTTTAAGTAATGTACTACTAATAATCTATCCTTTTCTCACAGACTTAATGTGATGAGGTATAATTTTGGGAGAGACCTTTAAAAATCCTTTAGTTCGCTGCCATCAGTATGGATTTTTTTCTTTAGATTACGTTTTTCAAAGTCTTATCCAACATGGCCTTGAACACTTCCAAGGATGGGGCATACACAAATTCTCTGGCTGATCTGTTTCAGTGTCTTGCCATCCTCATTATAAACATTTTCTTCCTTATGCTCAATCTAACCCTGCCTTCTTTCTGTTTAAACCTAGCGTTCCTTTTTCTGTCACTACAGGCCCTGGTAAAAAGACCTTCTCTATCTTTCTTATAAGTCCCCTTTATATATTGAAAGGCTACAATAAGGTTTGCCCAGAGCTTTCTCTTCTCCAGGCTGAACAATTCCAACTCTCTCAGCCTTTCTCCAGAGGAGAAATGTTCTAACCCATTGACTGTTTTCATGGTCCTCCTCTGGACCTGCTCTAACAGGTCCATGTCTTTCTTTTTCTGTGGACCACAGAGCTCCTCTGTTGATCCAACTAAATAAATGATGAAATTTTTATCACTGTCTTCTTATTCAAACAGTCTGTGATAACTGGCACATTCAGGCATCTTTTATAAACTCTGAGCAAGACGGTTTGATCCTAGATTGGTTCTATCCAAATCAATGAGGTGATGCAGAGAGGCAAACTCACAAAGCCAGATGGGCTCCACAGTTGGGGTGAGCTCTAAGAAAGATGTGTGTGCAAATTAGTTAGAACAGTGTCCCACCAACCATATAATTCAGAAACTCATGTGAACACACTCAATTTATAAAGCTGGTGTTCTTCCCCATTCACAATGCACTTATTAGTAGCAGGCCATTTAAATATAATTTTTCTTTAGCTCAGCTATGCAATTTATGCTCATGCTTTGTTTTATGCCACGGAATAGTCTTGGGATGGAACATTTAACCTTTTCTTTAACGGATGCTTGAATTTTACATTTTTATTTTCAGTCTCTTGTACTGGTCAAAGTACCAGAAACAAAAGGAAGCTCCAGTTCAAATGACTCCCAGTGTTGCAACTTGAAGGAAAACTAAATATTTAGGCTTTCAGCATACTTTTCAATGTTGATGGTAATTTTTTTGGAATATATTAAATTGTGTGTGTGCATAAAGGTATTGCACATGTGGATGCAAATTTTCTGCATACAGGAGATCACAGAGACAGAAGCACAGACACAAATGTTAATGCATTTCTCCTAGCATCACAATAATGCAATATGGATGGTAGCACAGGGATAAAAGCAAAATCTTTCTATATTCTGAGTGACTGCTGGTATATGAGGGAAAAATTATGAAAGAGGCTTTGCAGAAGAGGGTACAGATACAGGGGAGTTAACAGAGACAAGGGGTAAAGGCTTTAAACTGAAAGAGTAAACTGAGAGTAGGTTTAGATTAGGAAATTTCACTGTGAGGCTAGTGAGACACTAGAACATGTTGTCCAGAGAAGTTGTGGATGCCCCATTCCCGGAAGGGTTAAAGACCAGGTTGGAGTGGAGTTTAAAGCAATCTGGTCTACTGAAAGGTGCCCCTGCCAGGCTGGAACCAGGTGATCATTAAGCTTGCTTCCAATGCAAACTGTTCTATCATTTAAGATCCCTTTGTTTTCATCTGACATGAAAATATGGTTGTGTATGGGCAAATTTTTCAACTTCTGTCTCTGGAATGTATACAAACTTTACATGAATTAATAGTCAATTTTGACAGTAATATTGTTATGAAATTCTAACAGAAGGTATTCTGATGCTTTTCAGAGTTGCCGTTTTTCTTCCTTTGTAGAAGTACAAATGGCAAAACCCCCACAAACCCAGAGTATGAAATGAGGATTTATTTAATACTGCATTGTCCCAGAGAGTACAGACATACTAAGTCTGTGTATAAGGGGTAGCTGAATAAGGAAAGAAATGGATTAAAAATATTAATTAAGGTTCAAGTACTTATTTTCATATTGGAGGCCTCAGTCCATTATTTCTTACCATAACATCATACCTCACTTTCAGGTTGGATTATAAATTCTAGGAGGCATGTACAAAACAGATAAGCACTCTAGCAACTGTAGTTAATAACAATAATGAGTAACATTAATGAATCATGCCTCTGTTGGGGAGGTCCAATGTATCTAGGAAAGTTCCAGCTAAGATTTAGACTAGCTCTAAATTCCCCTAATACTGAAGATGTTGTAATTCCTTAAGCTGACTCCACTTGAAAGTTCATACTGTCATGCACTTAATGATCATATTGACTTTTAACTTTTAACTTTTGGAGACTGTTACCAGTTGATTATTGCAGGTGTCCCAAAAGCACAGTAAGTAAATGTAAAAATGTTACAGAAGAAAATTAAACCAAGATAAGATTTCTATTTGCTTTATGAGTGATGCAGTTTAGAGCACTTTTCTCTTTGGTGTGGTTTTTTTTTTTTTTTTTCACATGCACATCAAAGTAAGTAAATGAAATTAAATACTCACTCCTGTTATGTAACGAGGTCTATACTGGATGGTTCCAAATAAGCCAAGTATGACTATAATAATGTGTATAAAATTTGCGAGGATGGGTGCCCACTGATAACCAAGGAAGTCAAATATCTGCCTCTCGAGCACAGAAACCTATGATTAAAAAGCAAAAGCATAAATAGATTAGAACAAACTAGAAAATATATATAGAGGTATTTCCCCTTCCCATATCCAAGACAATTGCCCTGAGTTAAAAAAATACTTGTCAGCAGTAAAATGAGTTTGAAATGTTTCAACTTGTTTTAATGAAAGCTGCACTTCTCACTGGTTTCTGAGTTACATTCTACCAAGATACAAAACTGTTCACCTAGAATAGTATAATCACTTTGTTACATACACCAGTAAATGCTATAATGTTATAGGGTGTCAGTGCTGAAAATACGTGATAGGTTTAGGACATCTCAGCTACATTGTTTCCATTCACAACGCCATCCTTTAGTCTGGTCCTGTCTCTTCCACGATTTCACTGCATTTTGATTTTTATCTCTTCTCTCTATCCCAGCTATTCTGTCAGTGGGCTTTTACCTGTAACCAAATACATACAACTTTTTGACCTGGTTCTACTGATAATGGCTCTAGTTGACCTTCTTACATTGCCACAAACATCAGCTGAAGTATAAACTCCCCCAGGACTCTAAATAAATAATACTAAAAATCAATTGAGGAACAATCCCAGGATGATGATTACTGTTTATAAGCAACACCATTTCAAACAGACAGATCAGACATTAGAAAAAATGCCTTTCTAAGAGTACCAGTAGAAATTTCACAATTCCAATAGCAGGCGTCCCTCAACTGGTGTTTTGACATTATGTAAAAATACAGTACTGTAGCCCAACTCATAGGTAGAATGACATATTTTGACAAAAATAATATTTATGTTAATTTTAGAAGGCAATGTAATGGTGAAGTAAATTCAGACAGAAAGATCAAGGAGTTTTTTTGACAGCATTCCAACAATTTCACTAACTGGAATGGTGAATTTATGAACTTCATGAAAATGTGAATAATGAAAACAAAATTTAAAAACAAAATTATTAATAATGATAATTAAAATTACAGCAATGTAGACACCACACACACATGAAAAAGAGAAAGAGAGAAAGAGAGAAAGAGAGAAAGAAAGAAAAAGAGAGAAAGAGAGAAAGAGAAGAAAGAAAGAAAGAAAGAAAGAAAGAAAGAGAAGAAAGAAAGAAAAGAAAGAAAGAAAGAAAGAAAGAAAGAAAGAAAGAAAGAAAGAGAAAAAGAAAAAGAAAGAGAGAGAAGGTGGTTGTTTCTTGATTAAGTTTCATTAAATAACAGGTGACTATTTACTGAGTTTATGTTATGCTGTGGATGAACTGAATTAGGTTTATGTGCCAACCAATCTGTCCATTTAAAAAATAACAGCTTTTGAGATCAAGTACTAAATGATTAACTACTGCTTTTGTGTGATACAGCTATGGGAGAATTTTTCAATTTTCACACCACAGTCCACTATCACATGAACATTTTATTTTTGAAATTAAATAAGAAAACCTTTCATTAAAAGACAGCCTAAATTTACATCAGAATTTCAAATGTAAAAAGGCTGGTAATTATATACTATATACTGACACTTGTTGAACTTTGAGATGGAGACTGCCAAAATAATCCTGGGAAAGTTTGTCAGCCATGTAATTTCAAGTTTGAGTGTTCAGGTTTCATGTCAAACATTGAATTTCTCTTTTCAACAAAGACCCCTTTCACACAATGCATCCTGCTTATAACCAGTCTTAGTATTTTGACTACCATTTTATTTTACATATTTATTGAAAGAAATTCTGTTCCTACATTATCCAAAATCTCTCTGATCTGATTTGTGCTATCCTACAACTCTCCCTAGTAGAGGAAAGTCACGGAAAAGTTCCCAGAATCCCACAACATGTCTAATGGTGATGATGGGATGAAGAAATGAAAGAAGCTGTCTTGGGAACTTCATGAAAACTCAGATTGTCTGTGTTTCTAAGAGAAATATTTCCTTGACTACAGAGAGAGTAATTTATATTAAAAAAAGGCCAACATATGGCATGAAGCAATATTACATAGGTCAGTGTGAAGTCTATTAGGTGTATCAGCAAGAGACCTGTTACACCTAAGTGCTGTTAAACAGATAAAGGGAAAAAATGTTCCCTCTGAGCACAGAGCTCTTATTTTCATCAGATAAACAAAGAGTAAATGAGAACAGCAAAGCAGTAGCAAAAAGAGTCTAGACTGTACATGCTTCTAGTTTAGTAGCAGTAGAGATTGAGCAAGCAAAAAACAATACATGGGAAGATGCAAATCATTCGAACAGCAGGAGATCATCCAGTTAAGTATGCCAATTATAGAGGAAAATTGCAGCATGCTAGTTAATTATATAAAAAAGTAGAAAACCTCATATTCCTGACATGACTTTTAGTCTAAAAGGAAACTGTGCTATCATACATGAACATATTTTGTTTTGCTTGTCTTGGTGAAAGATCCAGTTTCACCAAAACTTGCTTATGGGATAAATACCCATTGGATAAATGGCTATTCTGTGAGAATCTTTCCTTCTCACACACCACTGTACTCTTTGGTTTTTCCTCATTACCAGCAATTCCTTCAGTACCAAGCAACCATTCTCAGATTTTGTGGTCATGTTGAACTTGGGGTGAGTAAATACCAGAAAGCAGGGCACGCAAGGCAGGGGGTAAATACAGAGGAGAAAGAAAAGTCTGCACCACTTCTGTCCATGTTTATCTACCTCTCATTTGCCACAGGCAGACTTGCTATTTGATTTTCTTACGTCACTTCAAGGAATCAGCTGTGTGCAGGAGCTGCTCGATATGTGAAATGGCAGCACTCTGGTCAGGTATGCACAGATGAAATGCTGTGGAAATGCAACTCTTCCTTAGAAGACTACACCAACGTCACAAGGTACATAGTGGATTTATCAAATGTAAATTACAGGACAGAACTAGATCTTAATTCCCACTTCCTAAAGAGATGAAGGTGGAGAGAAACTAAAACTTATCCACAAACAAACATAAATATAATACAGAGTTTCTACATGTGTCACTTTTAAAAAAATCTCATTTTGTCTGAGTTTTTAAAGGGAGAAAAGTGGAAAGTAGGACAAAGTAGTGATAAAGACTATTAAAAATAGTATTATGTAGCTTCCTCCTCTTCCACAGATGTCAGAATCATAAGGGATTTCCTTACATAGCAAGAGAAATTATAGATCTGATTTTGAAAGCATTTTAATTTTATTTCAAAATTTTTGGTTAAACAACTGCACTTCAAATCATACCTACTAGCTTCAAATGTTTAATGATGTTTCAAGGATATTACAGAGACGAAGAAAAGACCTAACAAAGAAATACTAATCTTTAAAGTCAAGGAATTTTCTTCTTCTTCGGGGTTGGTATTGTTATTGGCACTTTTAACATTTTTGTTATTGACATGGGCAGTGGGGTTTCAGGCACCTTCAGCAAGTTTGCTGATGACACCAAGCTGTTTGGTGGAGTTGACACACTGGAGGGATGTCATCCAGAGGGCCCTTGACAGGCTTGAGGAGTCCATTTGTGTGAACTTCATAAAGTTCAGCAAGGCCAAGTGCAAGGTTGTCCACCTGGATTCAGGCAATGCCAAGCCCAAATACAGGCTGTGCAGAGAACAGATTGAGAGCAGCCCTGGGTAGACAGACTTGGGGTTGTTTGTGGACAAGAAGCAAAACACGAGCTGGCAATGTGCACTTGCAGCCCAGGAAGCCAACCCCATCCTAGGCTGCGTCCCAAAACAGTATGGCCTGAAGGGCCAGGGAAGGGATTCTGTCCTACTCTGCTCTGGTGAGATCCCACCTGGAGTGCTGTGTCCAGCTCTGGGGTCCTCAGTACGAGAAAGACATTGACAGGTTGGAACAAGTCCACTAAGGCCACTAAGTTGGTCACAGGGCTGGAACACCTCTCATGTAAAGACAGACTGAGAGAGTTGGGACTCCAGCCTGGAGAAGAGAAGGCTTCAGGGAGGCCTTATAGCAGCCTCCCAGTAGCAAAGGGAGGCTTACAAGACACATGGAGAGGGGTTTTTTTAACAAGGGCATGTAATGACATGACAAGGGGAAGTGGCTTTAAGCTGAAAGAAGATAGTTTAGACTAGATATTCGGAAGAAACTCTGTCTTGTGAGGGTGGCAAGGTATTGGAACAGGCTGCCCAGAACAGCTGTGGACCCCTTAGTCTCTGGAGGTGTTCAAGGCCAGGCTGGATGGGGCTTTGAGAAACATGGTCTAGTGCAAGGGGTGTCTTCCCACGATAAGGGTGTTGGAACTAGATATTCCAAACTGTGATTCTATGATCCTGGGAAAGAGTTTAAATTGAGAAAAGCAAAAAGAAAAAAAATTGATGCTTTGGATGCAAAAGCATATTATGGTTAGAAAATAAAAATATGTTTTAATTCAATTTCACTCGAATAATGCAGTGAACTCAGAATGTAGGGTTATGGACAGTCAGGTTCTAGTATTATAAAATCAATACCCACCACATTGTCTTCTTAGGGAGATTATTTGATGTATTCACTGATAAAATTACAGAAGACTTTATTTAAAGGGAACTATTTTACTAATGCATTATTTTTTCCAGACTCCGGCTAACTGTTGTAAAAATAAATACAAAATAAAATGAACCCATATACTGTCAAATAGGCATAGCTCAAAAACTCTTTCCAGATTCTTGTCAGAGACTGGTTGTTAATACATTAACAGTGTTACTGACCTTGAGGGATCTTTGAATTGAATTTCCAGAGGAAAATGAAAAACATTTGGAGATGATTCTTAAAGTATATGATTGGACTAGAAGTTCAGACAGGAACCACAAAGAAGAAACCAGTCAAAAGATGATTTATAACACAAACTCCAAAATGGAAAATGACTAAGTGCCTTTGCTCAGAAAGCTCCTTGAGAAAAAACTCTACCACGACCACTTTACAACGATATAGAATCTAAACTTTGCACTGGTATAAATTAAAGTTCATATAGGCAGACACACAAGAGGATATGGGCAGCCCACGCCAGCCAAGGTCCCTGGACAGCAATCGCAGCACACGGACACTCAGAACACCAGGGCTGGGGCAGGATCACACAACTGGCTGAGTGGTGGTAACAGGCTCTCAGCAAACTCCAAAGGAAGAGTTGTATTAGCTTAAATTACAGTGAAGGAGAATTAAACAACTATGGTTTATATCATTGACTGACGCATGCCAAGAATGAGCTAAAGAATTAAACTCTAATCACTGACTCATTAAGTCCCCTCAGCCAAACTGTGTTGTATCAGATGCCCATACCATCTAATAATTCTCTTCTGCTTTTATGTTAGCTTTTAAGTTTTTTGAAGACTTTCAGTTCTTGCTCTATGGCATAGAAAATTAAAAAGAGTAAAATAAATACAAGTAGTTTTGGGCCTTTACCTTATGAATGATTTCTAATGCTAAAGCCTGCCTGCATGACTACAATATCCCCAGTTAACACTCCTCCAGCCCTTCCATCATTTTGAGGCAGAATGCATTTATTTGTGCCATTCCTTAGAGAGGTTCATTTAATTTTTCATCAAAATTTCAGATAGCGTCCTGAGATAGAGGGCCCAGTTACTCAGAAAATTCTCCACAGTCACCCAGCAGAAAAACAGATTAATATTTTGAAAGTCAAATCCATATGAAATACACATACACATCTGCAAGTGTGCATGTGCACGTGACTCAAGTCCTTTACTGAAAGACAGCAGAGTAAATAAAAACTTTTTTTTTTTTGTAAGGAAAAAGGCTATACTAAAATGAAATCCTCTGAAGAGCTACAGACCCAATGGTGTTTTTGGCACATCTAATATAAACCATCAAAACCATAGCAAGAACAGGTAATTCAAGTTAAAATCAAGAAGGAATTAGTTCCTACTTGTCCATTCATTCCTCAAAGGAATCACATATATAATACTAAGCCACCATCCTTAATCCATTTGATGTTGCTGAGAAAAGGAAGAGGCCTTCACCACTCTTGATAAGAAGCTAATCATAATTTTTAAAAATCCTATGTAGGAACACATTCCTGCATCATATTGTGTATAAGTGGATTTTTTCTGTGACCTACTAAGGACAAAAAACCTCTCCTCAGGTACAGAGTGCACTCTTAGTCTCAGCTGCTGCCTTCCCTAACTGAGCATGGCAATAATAAAAAATGGCAAGTAGAAGTTTTCTACAGTAGGTTTGTTGTTATGTAGTAGTGAGAAGCATATCTACACAGCACTGTAGAGATAATTGTGCCTCAAATGGCTATAGTTTTTACTGTTTAAGACCAAATTCCCTTTTGCTAATATTTAAAACAACAACAAAAATCCTGAATTTGTGAGGCATATTAGATTTCAATATTCTTGAAACCAGTAGAGCATTTCAGTTCATTTATTTGATTCTATACAAATAGAAGTTTTGTATACAATTGCACACTTGATCCCAATGAGATGCTTAGATGGGTTAGAGCCTTAAGTTCATGCCACAATTTATATCACAAATATTAAAATCAGGGTAAAGCAAATTTTGTGTGCGTGTGCATATGTGAATGCGTTAAGACAACAGAGTTTCTCGTTTCTGGCTGGCCACCAGTAGCAAGACTTAGAGGTGAATAAGAACACATTCTTTTGTGTGTCAGAAAGAAAACTTAAAAAATCCATCTCATGTAAACTCTTCTACCCATGAGAGTATCAAGAAGTTAGTAGTTCAGCTACAGGATGAACTTTAGCAACAGGTGCTAGAAGTTTTAATCCCTGTAGTGTATTTTATTTCCTGTTCATAAACACTTGTAATAACAATTTGCACACTATATAATAAGACATATTTGCACGCCACCAAATCCAGGGAGAGGTGCATAAAAGTGGTTTGCTCTCAAACTGATAAATTGGGTCAAGTTATGAGGTTCTGTTTTTACCTTAAAACCAACACAATGTTATAGCACAAAATACTCAGCTGCCAAGTCCCAGCAAGGGGGTGTAACAAGGAGGCTAGCTGTGACTGTGGCCAAAGAAGGGATCATGACAGATGGGTTAGTGACCACCAGTGGGAATTAGTTTAAACACTGCCAACATAGGAGTTTCCTTCCATCTCTTTGGCTGACCCTATTTCTCCCTCCATCTCTCTCTCTTAATCTTTCCTTTCCCTTCCCTGTTCACATCCTTCTAGCAAGAACGTCGAAGCACTGGCACCCATGCCTTGCTTTAAGGTGGCAAAATTAAATTTTATTGACCCTGCTGAGAAAGCTTGAACCAATTCTAAATGTAAAAATGCTTTTGAATTAAGATTTAATAATAATTTATAACTGAATAGTCTGAATTGGCCTGCAGTAAAGCCTGAAGGCAAAATCAAGCATGCAGATATCATTCAGAAAGATTAGCCTTATCAAATACTTTCAAATTGTTTCTGTCTTTATGGAGATATTTATTAATAAAATAGGTCTTGGTTTCATTCAGAAAGATACAACTAGTTTCTACACACTGGTTCATATTGTGCTATATTACATTTGTAAACTCAAGAAAGATGTGACAATGCTGTCATAGAATTTACAGAAGGAAGTATCTCAGGCATCTTCAGATAGTGAACCTATATTCTAGGTATGATTCTCACTCCAGAGCAAACTCTGGCTTAATACCTGGAAAAAAAAAATTACTCTATAACAACAGCAAAAAATTAGTCTCTAGTTCCCAGCAGGAAAGGCACACCTGTAAGAAAACTCATTAGCCAAATTATTTTGAGTGGAGTTGGCAGGGATCACTCATTATCTCATCAGGTCTGAGTCTCATCATAATGAGAACCAGGCATTTCGTATCAGAATGTAAATCAAGTGAAATAGCAAATCTTGAGTCACTAGTTGTTGTGTCCTGGTGGTTTTATTTGTGTGCAGGCATATAAGTGTCCACAAAGCAAGAGAGAGAATGACGTGGTGAGAGAATGTCGAGTAGTCCACGTCAGAACTGTAAGGCACAGAGGGCTTCTTTGTAATCTCTCATGCCACAACAACCTGGATAAGCAGAATGCTGACTTTACTGTCCTTACAGAAATCTCTCTCTTAAGATGCTTCTACTGGAGTAATCATTATTACTACACAGAATATTTGAAGCACCTGCTACATTTTCATGCCTTGGCATCACCTGAAAACTGATATTTTAACAATGCAGATTACTTCATGGAAGAAAGATAATTGACACCAGTTATAGACAGAAATGTTTCTACCTGATGAACTTTTCCTATTACCTGTGTATAAAGCCATCCATTCTTAGGGAGCTCCATGTATTGTGGAAGGAATTGAAGGCATCTTCTCTGTAACATGGCTACCTTAGAGTCAGACATGCCATCTGATCTCTACACAGAGTCCAAGGGAGAAGCACAGGGTCTCAGATCTCATCTTCCAGATGTTCAATGTTCCCAATTCCCAGGTCCAGCGCCTTTAAATTCAATGGCAACTGGGAAACACCGATTATTGTCTACAACCCAGTTCTACAAACATACATCTCTATCCAAAGCATCAAGCTTGCTTTTTTTTTTTTATGGTTAATAAAGAAAATGTGGTATTCTCATAGGCTAGTTCAATACTTAATTCAACTCAAGAATTTTTGATTGGAACCAGCTAATTTGCATCATATTTCAATATTTCATCATTTTTATTCAAGCTTTTTTGGAACACAATTATAAAGGAAAAATGGCAGCATATGAAGCACTCTGTGCTGTCACTGTCATTAG
>WEZZ01008061.1:0-13769 GCA_013400585.1 Chloropsis cyanopogon | reverse complement strand
TAAGTCAGACACTGCTTCCATTGAATATTTCAAGGAAAACACAAAGAGGTGGGATTTTCTTGATTTTATGAAACAATACGTTTAAATGAATGGAATCCTAAGCTTTCTGTTTTGAAAAAATACAAAACTTATCACCTCCCCCTGGAAACACAGCCTCTGTAATATAAGTAAGCAGTACAGATTATAGACTCATTCTCTAGCCTTTTCCAACATTAACACTTCAATAAAAATAAGAAGCAGTCTGATCATTTCTTTTCCCTAGCCCCTATTACAAATGCAATGAATATAAAGCTAGTCTGTAATGAGTAATGTACTGATTATGTGTGCTGAACTCTTTTTAGTAGCAAATTCATGTAAGTAGCACATACAATCTTTCTGAAATACAATCTATTTGCATCCAAGCTTTATCAGCTTAAAAACTAACAAATATAGAAAAAGGGACAACTATAATAAAGTTCTAAATTGGTGAGTCACAAAGCTCTCCTCCCAGTCTGTTATACTGGAAAGTTAAAATATGAGGGACAAGGAAAAGGATAGATGCAAAGCTCTGACAAAAGAATAAACACACATTCAAGATGAATGCTTGATATATTATATAGAGCTAATATGTGTTAGCAATGATGAGAATGGTGTAAAAATATACACTTCCATGCAAGTAGATTGTCCAGATAAAAAATATATTTGGAATAAAATTAAAATTTTCAAAGGAAAGGGAGGTATTGGAAAAGAAGCAGAGATTCTGAAGATGGACATAATTGTCCTGCTTATTTGCATAAATGTTTATTGCAGTCAAAAAAATTTATCTGAAAATAATTTATATAAACTAATTTGAGACTAA
Source organism: Chloropsis cyanopogon (assembly GCA_013400585.1). NCBI lineage: Eukaryota > Metazoa > Chordata > Aves > Passeriformes > Irenidae > Chloropsis > Chloropsis cyanopogon. The sequence goes on along the minus strand of WEZZ01008061.1, from coordinate 12,931 downwards.
AGTCAGATTTTTTCTGGTTTTTTATTCTGTGTATTGAAGACTAGTGTTGTGTCCTGGATTAAACTCGTTTGCTTACCCAAACTATGCATTCAAGAACAGCAGCACATTCTCAGAAGGTATTTTAATAATGACAATAGGGCTAAATACCTAAAATAAGACAATTTAACTTTCCTTATGTTCTTCATATGGTAAAAAACGGATAAAAAATATTATACTTCTCTGTATTGAAAGAAGAATAGCATCCATTTGCTGACACCTGTTGGTACCTTAACATTGTGAGGAAGGCTGGAGAGGGCTTCCTAACAAACCTTCATGGCTGACATGACGGTGTTTGTGGCAGGTTTTTTCTTCATAAGGAGAGCCAATCACATACAGTAAATCAAAAATTGGCTCTTTGTCAGATTTTATCCCCCACCCTTCTGCATTTGCCTTCGAATCTTTGTTTTTCCCACTTTCCAATTTGCTGTCTTTAATTCAGTGCCCACAGCAGTTCCTCTTGGAAGCAGCAAAAACTATAATCTAGGACTGCTGCAAGCTCCCCTCCAGCAGAGGCCTATCCCTGCCAATAGCTGTCATCATTCAAGTGGCACTTGCTGGCAAGATAGCACAGAGTTGCAGCAATTTCTTTCCACTTTTTCATACCTCATATCCCCAGCTGTTCCAAGGGGGTGATCACCTTGCTGGTTTCACGAGGTCTAGAAAACGCAGCAATAATTATTGTGCTGGCAGTGCTGAAGGCAGCCAACATCACTAAGGCAGGAATTGGAATGCAGCCCAACCAACACAGCAGAATCTACTAATTTGTTGCACTGAATATTTTGTTGTAAGAAATAATCATGAGCCTTGTGATAGACTATGAAAGGCAAATTACAGTGCCTGAGCCAGAGCCTTNCAAAAAAACCCAATCTTCTATCTAGTCATGACCTGTCAAAAAAAAGAGGTGTTTTTCATTGATTTTGACCAGTTTTATGTGTATTACACTAGGAGGGCAAAGCTAACAGTGTTCACTCTAATTTCGTATCACATGATGCCTTAAACAAAATTGTAAAAAATCTAACAGTTAACCTTTCTTCCTATAAACATTTTAGTCAATGTTTTAAATGATGCACGTCTGTGACTTTCTAATCCCTGCTAGACAGCAGTTTTTAATACAATTATTTGAGGGTAACTACAGCAAATTTTCCAAAGCAAATTCCCATTTTTAATGGAAAAATAGGAAAAAATAATATTTGCATAACACCAAATGCCTGAGTGTTTCTTAGTGGTATAGGTGACCTCTCTAGAGAGAGAGTATCTTTAACTCAAGGAAAAAATAATCTGATAATATTGTGCTTGCTGCTTCTCTGCTAAGGCAACAGCATACCTTTATGCAATGAATGCAGCACCTGCTGGCTCCGGCTTTGTGCTGCATGGCATGCTTTGACTGTGGTAATGGTTTACACAGTGGTTTGCTTCCAGCCTGATGACATTCTGATTGCAATTCCCTTTACAGTGAAGATACAGGAAACTGCTCTCCCTGGCAAACAATGCAGTTAGGTGGAAAAGGAACTTCGGTTAGTGAGAGCCACCTTCTTTCTAAGCAGGAAAAGGTAACCCATGCAGAATCAACCTCTTTCACCCCTGCTGCTCTGTTACCTCGGCCAAGGAAAGAAAGGATCAATGTTCATTCAAGACACTATGATATTGACAGGTAATTCTACATTGGAGAGAAGAAGAAATAGATAAAGCTTGTGCACATCTGAGAATATAGGTGGAAAAACCAGGAGTCATAAAATTTTCCAGTAACATATCTCACTATGCAAAGTAAATTATGATGAAAAATAAAACTTTAGGGTAAAGACAACTTTGTACTCTGGGAAACTAATCAAAAATTTTTTAGATTTCTGGTGAGAACTGACAATGGTTGTCAGCACCAATAATATTTTTAGGGATGTTCATGTCTTTGCTTTGTGAGAAGCTCAGGTAGGAACCATTGATTCTTGCATAGCTGCTCTCCTCTAGATGGAACTGTCTTCCCTGCCATGGAAAGTGCTGCTAAACTGCAAGTCTCTTCCTTCACCCCCTGCTTAGCAGGTTTCACCCCACACATGGCTGTAAAACCCTTTGAGATAAGCAAATAGACCTTCCTCTTGTAAGGATACTATCTTAGAAAAGAAGCCACTGGCCCATCCCAATCATAACTTCTATTTAGAAAGCAGAGGTGAGGTCCAATCTACCCAATCTACGACTCTAACTTCTATCCACATTTTAGGTATTGAATCTCCATCACATTTCTGGTATACAAAATTAAAGTGCGTGTCACTGTAGGCCTCCAGAGGCAAATCCATTCTGACTAAGTGCAGGTACCTAAGCAAGAAAAAATTAATATGATCCATCCATTTAATCTAAAAGAACCATAATTATTACTAAATTAATCAATACATGTGATAGTCCAGGAATAGACTACTGGGGTCTATGCTGTTCCAGGGACTGCCACAGATTCCCTATGGGATTCAGACAAAATCTTTTAGCTTCAAGGTAATGCAGTTAGGCAGCATTTAAATCCTGATCTCAAAATGGAGCCAAGTGGAACTGTAGATTTCATTGTGTTTCTCTTTTATTAATTATTAAGTTCCTAGCTTAGTTAAGTAATTGTGAATATTTTATTTTGTTGAATCTGTAAGGTGAAAGCTGTTCAAAGGCAAGTATTAACTTTCAGCATTAATATACACTGGACTTTCTCTTCCACTCTTGTAAAAGTATGCCAGGAGTCAGAGGTGAGACCAACAAAGTCTTGTCAACAATCAGTGTGATGGAGTATACATTTGCTCAAATGGTATTTGACCAGTTTCTTCTCTTCCTGTTTGGAAGACTACAGGTTAGATTGGGGGAAAAAAAAATTATTTATGCAATTTGTTATGGTAGAATTAACACTATTTTTGCTAAAAGATGTTAAGAATCAGTGACTGAACCTTCCCAGTATGACTTCTTTCATAAAGCTTCAGCAATACTGAACACTTGAAGGAAGTATGTTGTAATATGAAGTTATGTGGGAAAGTACTGAAACTTTATGTCTATCCAAATTTGCAAGGTAGACAATACTAAAATTGCCAGAATATTTTGGAAAGGAAGTGACATTACAACAGTGAATGAGTAGGCAACAAAATGACAGATGAAATAAAATCCTGATAAATGCAGGATATGTACCTCCATGGGAATGATATGTACCTCCATGGGAAAGAATATTTACCATACACAGTGGATGATTCTAAATTAACAATCACTACTCAGGAAATTATAAAAATATTCCAGAAAATTAGCATAAAATGTCAGCTTGATGATAAACAAACCCCAAATTTTAGAAATCAGTAGGAAAGAGTGAAGAGTGAAACAGAAAACTGCACTATTAAAGAGAGCACCACACTTGTAACAGTAGATACAGCAAAGCTGAAAAAGTATGAAGTATAGCAGCCATTATCAGAATAATGGAAGATTTCTACTGAGGACAGACAAAACCAATTAGGACTCTTGAAGTCAGTAAAGAGAGAGCTATAGGGGAATATGAAAAACTCTCAAAAATCAAGGATTAAATGAAGTAAATGGATAAGTAGCAACTTTTATTACTTTTTCTAACACTAGCCATAGAAGCAGTTGGCCGCTATGAAGTGAGAAAAACTGAAAAGAAAAAAGAAATATACTTTAACAGGGTTAATAATGAACCTGGGAAATATATTTCCATGGGCTTTTGTGTTCTAGACAGAAAAAATTCAGATAATTTCATGGAAAATTAGTCCATTGATAGCTGATAAAAATGATGGTCTTGCTACAGCCTTTGGTTTAAGAAGTCTCATAATTACCAACTGCTGAAAGCTGAGAGGGTAAATTGAAGAAACGACCATGCTCTACAGGGTCCTGGACTGTTCACTAGGCAACTGCAACTGGCTGCTGCTTGAGGCAAATTTCTGTGCTTAGGTGATCTTTTGTTCTCATTTAATATGGCTTTTTTATCTTCCATCTGAAGGAAGATAATGAAAGATTATCTTCCAGCTTACAGGTTTGGGTTTGAGTGGGTTTTTCTGGTTCGGGTTTGTTTTTTGGTTTTGGTTTTTTTTTTTTTTTTTTTAATTTAAACTATCAGCAAACAGTTAACAGTTGATTCAGCCACAAAGGGTGTTGNGACTGCAAAATCACAAACCTTATTAAAATTGTGCAATTGATGGAGTATGAGAATATGTATACTTATGCTTAAGTCACAGAACATTATGCCTTTAGACACATGAAATCTGAACTGTTAAGATTTAAATTGGGTCAGGAGCAAACTCAATATGATCTACAATCTTACTGCCTGAACTTATTTATAAAATGACTTTTAAACATGATCATTTTGGAGACATTCCCTGTTTACATTTCAGGAACTGTGCAAGACAGTAATCTCTCTCAGGTCCTGTAGAAAGCTGCTCTCTAGTGGCTAATGGGAAAGACCAAGAATTAGGAGAGTATAAAATGAAATCACTTCCTTTATTTACAAATCCTTATCCATTTGTTTTCATTTTCAGCTTATTGCACACATACGTAACCACGACGTTGAACAGCACTATTTCAGAACTTTTGAACAGCACTGTAAAAGGCTCCATTTGCTTAAACATCAAGATGCAGGGGGGCAAAGAGGGAGGGCAAAGCTGAGAAACAACTCATTTTATTTGTGGATAAAATGAGACTACAAGAAGTCTACCTCAAGTTTGGATTTAGTAATCCTTTGTGATGGGTAACTTTTGTCTATCCTGGGATAGGTATTGCAGTATTGATCCTACTCAGCTATTCCTCTTCAATTGTTCACATCCTCTGAGCTCATTAGCAAGCCTACATATATAATTAAATAAATTTGGATTTCTGTAACTCTGCCTTTGATCCAAAGACTCTTGTAATAGGACATGAAATACCACTATTTTAATTTGAAAAATAAGGACTTGAAGAACAAGTAGGCTACAGACCTACCAAAATTCACCCAGTTGAATACACCAGCATAGAGCTGACAGTGAAGCACACAGTCTCTGCTTGCACTGAAGACAACTGTTAGGTGGCACTTTTGTTATCAAGAGCCTGAAGAGAGCCATCTTTCCATTTATAACCAACATCTGTTACTTATATTATTATCTGGCTCTAATAATGTATGCCATGAAAAAATGCAAGACTGCCAGGTACATTAACAATAAATTGATGGTCTTAGTGAAGCTTTAAAAGCATAAAAAATATTGACAACTCCTTATTTTAATTAGCCCCTTTCTTTCGGCATAGCTAGCATGGCACCAAGAGGTGACATATCTGGTAGCTGCTCCAGGACACAGCCCCACTCAATACTGACAGTGGAATAAGAACAAACCACTCAGTGTATTTTGAAATGAAAAGACATCACTCAGATATGGCAGATTAGTGCCACATCATGCAAGCTGGAGCACAAGACAGGAAAAGTCTTTTGCAAGCCTAAAGTGCAATATTTTGAAGAGAAAATAAATACTTTTTTAAGTCTGGATGGGAAGAAAAGAATTTCAGATGGACAACTCCACTGCATGCTTCATGAGCCACCTACCAACCACTGAATATTGGCCAGTAAAAAAGCTACACCTTATTAAGTTATAAAAGGGATTTTGTGCAGTAATTTTGGTTACTAATGAATAGCTGTCTGTAAACAAAAGAAATTCAAGTTCTGCTTTGAAAAGAGCAGACATAACTGAAATAATGAGTTGGGGGCAAGGAACACAAGACATTGCAGATAACCATCCTTTTAAGTCTTTCTACACAACTAATCTTAAACTTGAAGCTTTTCATACCTAAACTAGCAATCAGTTTGCTTTGGGTCAGAGAACATGAATGAACACGAGTTCATAAGTTGGTTGGATAAGGGAGTTTCCTAGAACTTTGCACAGTTTCCTTCAGATGCAGGTAGCTAAGAGTTCTAGACTCCTTGACTTTGTAAAATTATGTTATGTTATGCTACACAATACAGATCTTCTTAGAAGAATAAAAACATTAAAATAAAAAAGGTTATTTTTAAGACACCTTCAAATCACAATTACAGCAATTTCTTCTCATGAATCCACAAACGGAAGTGACAAGAGATAACAGAAAATACAGTTGGTATCAAAAGTCTATAGAAAAACTGCATTATTGTAGCAATAATACAACAATTTCATTGCCTTGGAAAGCAGCAGTGATATCAATGGCAAACATGTAATGATTAAAAACAACACAAATCTGGACACAGAAAGTAGTAAGGTAGGGAATCAAACTTCTTTTCCTGCTTTTTAAAGGCAGCAAACATGGATTTGAGCTGAACCAGGCTGACACTTAGCATTTGCAAAAAAGTTGACTTATGTACACGTATAATATGGGCTTACAAATCCATGCTTATGACTGTGGTTTTTTACCCATTCAGTTCATTAATCTAGACAATGGGAAATATAAGTACACTTGTATCTAGATATTATGACTACCATAACAGGCAAGCTATTAATATTGTCTGAGGGATAACATCATCAGATATCTCAACAAAATCAAAATAATATGAAACAATACACTACACTGTTGAAAAAAATTAACACTTTTTTTCCATGAATACTTGAGAAAGGGTTAAGACACAGAGAGGTTTATGATCTTATGGTATTTGTGAACGTGAAATTTTTCATTTCCAATGTGTTTCTTAACTTGTCCCGTTCTGCCATGTCACTGTGCTCCTTGTTCTGTCCTTCACTGGCAAAACTCTGTAGAGGAACCCCACAAGATGCATCCAGAGTGTCTGTCATGGGATATTGCCTAACACAAGTTTATGTGACCCTGCAATTCTGCTAAGGCAGCATTTCATCACTAAATCTGATTAAACTGTTGTAATCCCACGTATGTATATAACAGATATTGTCCCAAAAAAGAGAAATCATATTAAACTGGTGCTGTTCCCTCCCTATATACTTTCTTCAGGATAATTTTTATGAGAAATTCCTCGGGTTTTGGTGATTACCTTTTTACTTATTTAACTTAAAATTATAAATTAAGAAATATCCCATTAGTGAACAAAATTAAAAGCCTCATAGTTATGAGAAGTATGAAGCCTAGCCATGAAAAAAAAATACCAGATGAAAGAAATTGTCTATAACTCATACTGTTTTCATTCTAGTACAGTTAATTTACTCACATTTTACTTATAAACCTGTGCTGAGTTCCCAGGCAGTGGGGGACCTGCCCTGGGCCAGGCATGGCCAGTTCCAGTGGGTTCCAACTCACCCATCCTAGGGAAAGGCTGAGTCCCCCAGACACCATGGCAGTGCCTTGGGGAAGGGAGTGTAGGCATGGACAGGACACGGCCCATGAGCAATTAATGAGGGGAAAAAGGTGTGAGAAAGAGCCCTTTGAGGCCCAGGATGGAGGTGGAGAGGAGGAGGAGGAGGCATTCCATGAGTCCAGACAGAGTTCCCTGCAGTCCCTGGAGAGGCCGGGCTGGGGCAAGGAAACAGCATAAGGCAGGAGAGTGGAGAGGATCTGTCATGGGCTGATCCTAACCCCCTATTCCCCACCCCCATGCTCCAGTCAGGGTGGGGAGGTAGAGGAGTTAGGAATGACAGAGTGAAGTTGAGGCTGGGAAAAAAAGCCAGGCAGAGGGTGAAGCGTTTAGGTTTTGTTTCCTACCATCCAAATCCACTTTAATTGGCAATAAATTTAGGTAATTTTTTCCCAAATTGCATCTGCTTTCTCCTTGACAATATTTGGTGAATGATCTCCTTGCCTTTATCTCGGCCCATGAGCTTTTTAATCTCGTTTTTTTGCCTCTGTTCTGTTGAGGAAGGGGAGTGAGAATAACAGGCTGAGCACAAGGCAGCTGGCCAAGGTCAGCCCACCACATGGCTCTGACAAACTTAAAAGGAGGACAAAAAATACTGCTCCTAATGCTATGATTCTGATTGAAGATATCTTAGGATTTTTATAATGGTTCACTATTTTTACAGAAGTCCATAAAAGCTGCAGCTGGTCGTTCAGCACCTCTGTGGCTCTCAATTTTCAAAAAAATCTTTATCTTTGTTAAGAAATGGTTTATGCCAATTACATGTATACATAGCACAACAGCTTGTATTAGTAAAAGTAATATCATTGATCAAGATGTCTTTGAAAGATAATTTCTGTGCCTTTTCAAAATTTGAGCTATTTTACCAATCTACCTGAAAACACTTTTTTTAAAATCAGGAGCTATAGTGCTGCTGGAGCTATAGTGAATCTATTCTACTCTGACTTACCTGACTTATTCTATGAAGCCTTCAATTATTTTGGTTGAGCTTGTCTTGTCTTGCTGGCCTTTATAGAAAACAGAAGGCACAAAAGATAACTGATGTTTCCCCATCTGTTTCCTTAATAAATGCCCTTTGCTACAAAGGACTAGTGTGCAGACAAGAAAATAGGACTCACTTATCAAACGATACACTCAGTGCCACCAGAGATCCAAGCTGTGTTTTGATAAGGATTTCCTGGTTGATGTGACAAATTTCTGCCTGAATCTCAGAGGCATGTTAGGCATCTGGCAAAAACACTTCATCCAGATCATGAAAACAAATCACTTTTAATTAGTTAAGTCCTAAGCCCATCTCTCCCCACCCCCAGAAAAAACAAAACAAAAGAAAAATCTCCAACTAAAATAAAATACCTCTGGCTCTGACATTTGGAAACATGATGCCATGCTATTTCCTAAAGGCCCAAATGACAAGACTAAATAACAAAAAAAAAGAAAAAAAAGCCAAAATCAAAACCCAAGTTGTATGTAAACATTAAAACTTCAATTTACAATCAGAAAAAGATCCAGAAGTGATTACTCCAGTCAACGCTCACAAATTATCAGTCTGGTTTTGAATATATTTTTAAATGCACCTGTATGAAATCATGAAATGTTTTCAAATACACACAGCTAACAGCATTTTTTTTTTCTGGTCAGATATTTTATTACAGATAAAGCTCTGTATCTTTAAACAAAAAGAAAGAAGAATCTGGATGCCCCCTTTATTTAAACTTCCTTACTGTTGCTAATTTTGACATACTAGATTTTTCCAATGTAATTGGCCAAAAGTGCTTTTCATGCCACTGCTGTGATTGCAAAGTACTCTATCAAGGATGCTGCAGTCCCTGCACCTTGCATGGAGGACAGGTTCTGTTGGAATCTATCCCCTGTCGTGTATCTGGCTTTCTCCACAATACCCTATGTTACCACATAACACCAGCTCTTCATCTTTTTTACCTCAGACAGAGGAAATCCAGACAACAGGCTCTCAGACATGATGCAGTCATAGGTGCACCAGTTACAAAAATAATTTTAAAAAGTATTCACAATCAAGTTGAAAGAATCAATTTATCCCACTTCACTCAGAATAACCCACTTGTTCAGGTGCCATGCGTATGATGTCTTTTTTGGCACTGTGTGTTATAAGCTACTGCCAGAGGCAGAACTTTGAAATAAATCAATGATAATTCCCACATGCCAAACCAAGAGACTCTCAATAGGGTGAGGCACATTCCACTTTAAATGCCTGCAGCACTTTCCCTATGTCTTAGTAAGGAATGGGTGTCTCTGACTGGATTCGTCTTGATAGCTTGGGAAGGAAGCAATACATTTCCCAGAGAGCTATCACTCTGCAAAAAGTAGCAAGGAGAGAAAAGGGTTTATGGACTACAAAGCTTTTTGGCAAAAGGTCAAACAGCAGATGAGTATAATTCTTCAAGAAGAAAAGACAAGAAGAGATTGAAAATGTTACTTTATAAAGCAAAAGAAAAAGCAAATTCACAAACTGATGAAAGAGCTGAGATAAAAAGAAATATGTGGCATAACAATTAGACAATTTTGCGGTGCTTTTCTCAACAGACTTAAGTGTCTGGATTTGAAATAATTCTCTTGGAAAAAGATTTCCTGAATAGGTTTTATAGATTACTTCTCTGGATACAGATTACTCTAACAACTTGCAGAACTGCAAGAGTGAGGATAATTGTAATTCTCATACAGTGGATATTATTGTCTCTGCTATTCCTGAAAATGGATCAACAAAATTAACCTAATATCTGAAATGGGAACAGAAAAAATCCTGTTGCCTTGCTCTTCCTGTGAAGACAAGAGATTTTGTGACTTTTTTTCCCTTTACTGGGAAAGAAAATCCCTTACATTAAAAATGGTATTAATACCTTGGAGTGACACAGCATCAAAACAGTTTTCAATTCTGAATTCTTCCTGAGATCAACATATACAGGATTGTGTTTTTCTTTTGTATGCACTTTGTATTATGTAAAAATGGCAAGATTTTTAGTAATCTTTGTTGAAATAAGTTCATTGTGTAATTATACTTTGCTGTCAGTGAATCTTTGACAAGCCCTCAGCAAAGCATATCAGAAATTTTCTTTCAATCCATAACATTTTTTTTTTTTTTTTTTTTTTGATTCATAGGGTAGAAAAAGAGACCAAAACATGCACATCTCATAGTTTTCTAAAGCAGGCCTAACTCACACCTTTAGCAAGAACAGAAGATTAATTGAAACATCCTTGAAACCATTGCTGCATTGACATTTACAGCACAGATTTCTTTGTGACACATTGCTACCTCAGTTTCAATACGACTTCTCTGACCTGCAGAAATAGGATTGATATATAGACATTAAATCTGACCAACTGTAGTGATGGGCAGACTATCTAAATCACTGTCCTTAAACCACCACTGTCGCAATAGCCTTGATCCTTGTTCTGCCCTTTATGACCTTCTGATTGTCTAGCAATAAGTCCAGGTACTAATGTCAACCCAGAATCTTCAAAAGCACTCTGTATCTCCCTTCCCAGGGCTCCCAGCAGTGACCTGAGGAAAACACAAGATTACACTGTGATGGTTCTGAGTTGTATCGGCACTGAAAGGTGCATATGAAGGTACACTGAATTGCTGAATTAGTGCCACCAAGCAGGCACGAAGCAATACTTAGCAGATCAAGACAAGATATGCACCTCAAACAGAATTCAAAATTTCATGTGAAATGTTAATTTATATCCTTTAAAAGATGCTCCGTCATTTGAATGAGCTTGTTCAAAGAAATTTGGATTATTAAGTTGCTCTTAGATTTCTTGTTTTGTGCTTTCCCTTCCCTTACCTCCTCAGTAACAAATTCAGAATACATTCCTGATTCTGTAAAAGTTCAGTCTTAAACTTCATTTTGCATCTACTCCAACACAAAACCTGAATCAAACCAAGCTTTGCTGAGAAGAATGGCAGCTTGGGTTATTTGACCAATACTTAGTGATGTACGCTTTTCAATAAAATATTCAGTTAAACATAACCAAAACAGCAAAAAGCATACTGATTTTAAAAACTCACACTGGATGGAATTTATTCTAGAACAGATGGCTGGAATGATGCCAGTGCCCTTAGTGAAGAACTCTTATGCTTATAGACCATTCTGACATCCAGAGATCCCTGCTGCTTAAAAAACTGTACAAGAATGTAACACATAAAACAATGTCTCCATTTGCCAAACAACATGTGATGCAAATGACTTCCTAAAGAAAATAGAGCAGAGCAGCCTTAACAACAGGCTATTGACCAATGTTCCCAGATTTTTGAAACACTTGTCACAGTACACCTTCACACAATTTTATTTTTTTTTTCTAAATTAAGAAGGCTTTGCTTGATATTCCAAATATTTAAGAACAATACTATTGTTATTCTTTTACTGTGTTTACACAGTTTTTTGAAGACTGTAGGAGACAATGCAGCTTTCTCAAAACTGTGGGGTTGCCCTTGCATTTCTCTTTTACTTTCTCAGAGTGTAGTGCGAGAAAGTAAAATCTGTGGATTTAGAAATGTTTGAGGATTTACCAGGAAAAAATGTTTAGGATGGCACTCTGCTGCCTTGGCAGCAAAGGCTTGATTATTTTGCCTAAACCCAAATGTGGTCCCCAAACCAAGTTCCAACAACTCCTTTTCCCAGCAGACTCTGAATTCTGAAGGTGGTTAAAGTAACCAGGTTGGCTCATCCTTCTGATTCATCTGTGCATGCTCAAAACTGCCTCGAAAGGTATGGGAGATGACATTTCTTACCATTATGGTCTAGAATCAAGCAACTAGACAGTATTTAAATCCTATTAAAATGGATCTTATCACCTGTTTAACAGCTTAGTGGTTAAGCACTGCTCCAGAAAGCAGCCTGCATTCATCCTAAGCTGCACACAGACAGCTTCTGGCGCTCCCCAAAAGTTCATTACATGAAGCAGGGCCATGTAAGAACTCCTAGTCAGGTGCATAACCAAAACACTCCCACTAGGCTGGCTAAAGCATCCATACCAACTCTGCAGGTCTGCAGTTGCCTGTGCCACTTCCTTTTCAAGAATTTTAGACTGACTAGACTGGCAGCTAGAAATGCTTGTCAGCTTTAGAAAAAAACACCTGACACAGACAGAGGCAAACTTTTGATGTACATTGGAAGTTAATGTTGGGCTTCTAAAAGACTAGATTAGGTTTTGCTCTAAATCTAAAATGCATAATAGGGAAATAAAAAAAAGAAAAGAAGAAAAATACTAGTTAAAAAAAAAAAAAAGAAAAAGCAAGGCTTAAATAAAGCAAGGCTGAATAAAACTGACCAGACAGCTGAGTTTCTACTGTGATGCATAATGAGTTCCATAATGACGTTTGCAGAGGTAAGCAAATCCATGCCTCATTTTTTGCCTAGTCCTTTTCCGACTCACAAACCAGATGCCCAATCCCATGAAATGTGTGTGGTATGAGAGTTCAGGGTGTACAAACTACAGCATTTCAGCCACTTATAGTAAAAGAAAAGGCAGGAATAATGAAATAACTAAATTTGGAGGCAGTCCTCCCCTCAAGATATAACAGCCCAATGACTATTAATCACTAATCCAGGAAATGGGACACATGAGAATGAAACAGAAATGGTG
>WEZZ01008032.1:18647-28741 GCA_013400585.1 Chloropsis cyanopogon | reverse complement strand
AGCCTCCTGATGTCAATTGTTTATTAAAAGGAATGAACTCGTTAAGACTGTCCAGGCACCTGGACATCACTGCAAGAATTCTGCACATTTTATATAAATAAGGACTAGTTGGTAGCAACCTTTTCCCCTTGTAACCAACATACAGGAGCATAGAACTTATTCTGGTTTCAGCTTACGATACTTACATAGGGTCTATCTACACATCACCGCCATTTTCTCAAGAAAACTAATTATAACACCACTTTTCTATGACACTCTAACAAACAGATTTCATCATTCAAATGGTTTGAACCAAATTAATGTTCTTAAAAAATGTCAGTGCTCACTGTGTCTCAAAACCTAGACAAACACAAAGAACAACACATGCTGCCTATGATACCACAAGGCATCAAAGTGTTTGGATCTGGTAACAATACTGGTGGAAAATCCACTTCCTACCAATACCAACCAGGGACAAGCAAGATCTTAGAAAGACTAATTAGAAAGACACATTAGTAAGGCAAAGACTTGCTATGATTCCTTCAGCACATTTCAGAGTAATGACCCACAACAGTGAAAGACCTATTGGTTTTACAATGCAGATCAATGCTTATATGCAGTGAACAGCTTTTCTTGACTTCCGTTATACAAATTACAAGTTGCTCTGGAGAAATGGTAACAGCACACTAAGTAAATGTAATTTCTCTTTTGTTTACATTTCTGTAAATCACAGCACTAGAATACCAATAAAGTTTCTCCGTTCAAATGAGGAGAAACGAAAGAACTTAATACCATGAAAAATTGCAAACATGGAAATACATGTCAATGAATCCATGAAAGTAAAAAACCCCTGGACACATAGAGACACAACCTGGGAGACATCAGCTAAGCTATTTTCACATTCAACCTCAAATCAATTTTACTGCAACATACACATAATGTTTCACATAAGGATAACTTACAATAAAATTTACTTTATTCTTTCTAAATGTATTTGCTGATGTAGGGAAACATGACCAAACAATAAGTCTCCATTTAGCAGTGGAAACACAGAAATTATATTTGCTTTTTTATTAAAATAACATGTGAAAGATGTATTACAGATTGAACTTCCTTTTGGAAACTTTAGCTACCCTGGGAGACAACACAGCCTATAATATTTCTTTACTAAGAATATCCATAATAGTTTTGGGAAGGTCTTAAAATAAAATCTAAAATATGCATGAAATATATGTTTTTCATGAGTTCTTTTTTCCCCTGTCTTTTTCTTATGAGCTCTAAACTGCCAATTTTAATGTTTTAATATTTAATTTAATTCACTTAGTCTTTTCACCCTTTGTCTTATAGGACTTAGGAGAGAAAGGTTGAAAAGTTACAGAAAAGGGGAATTTATCTAATTAAATGGAAATCTTTTAATGATGTTATGAAACCACTCAGAGCAATGTTTTAGATTTGCTCCTGCTGTTGTTTGAAGCTGTGGTGTTAAAAATGCCCTGGTTAGAGTTACAGACTGCTCTAAAAAACTGTGAGGAATTTATGTAGGATTTAAAACAGACACATGCTTTTAAAGTCGAGAACCTTCAAATACTACAGCTAATCCACACAATAATTCAACAACCAACCATGCTCAAATTCCTAACAGATACCATATGCAACCTGTAATAAAAACTGCATCAAGGTATTTCTGGCAATAGGATAATTTCATTTTCCACTTAAGAGCCCTATTTACTTTTAATTAACAAAGTCTTATAAGGTGCATGAGAATTATTCCACCATTTTGCATAAAACTCTTATACTGAAATGGCTCCTGAAGATATTTTACTTTCTGAAGAGATTGGGTTATTAAGTAGATTCATTATGAGAAAATGACTGACCATTTATATAAATATACTTGAGAAACGTATACCACAACAATGCTTTTTGTTTTCTGTAACTACAACAAAAAGAAAGGACAAAGTGACCCATCTGGTTCAGAAGTAGCAAAGGTATGTTAAAAAGCAGTAAGGAAAGCAATCTCCAGAGTTCAGTGTCATGTATCCTGTAATGGAAAACGGTGCTTTGACAATATAGGAACACACTGTAAGGATACACTGAATTTAATGGTTTAGCCTTTATATTTTTCTATCTACTTTTTCATTCTAATATTCCCTCTCTCAACATCCTCCTCCTCCCCAAGGACTACACATCTTCTGCAATTGGACTTTCTCACAGGAATAACTGTGGTAATAAAGCTGAAACCAAATTCCTGTAGTAGTTAAAAAATGTACTTCATACAAATAACAGGATGTAATTCCTCTTTTGACTGTCTCTTTAGTTAAGCAATATATTTAGTTGGCTAAATAATTAGGCCATTGCTAAATGTGAAGATTTTTCAAATGTGAATCTAATTAGCCTAAGTAAAGAAGGTATTTCATGGGAAATTATTTTTTGCCTTCAAGGAGATGATTCTACACTCAGTGAAATCGTGTCATCTTATTAACACTCAGCTTGTCTGGTATAGGTCTTGAATGATTTACTCCTGTACTCTGTTCCAAATTACAGATTCAGTAGTTCTTGAATACTAGCATTCTCTACCAAAATTCTCAGGATTTCTATTAAAATGCTCTACTTTGCAGAAGCAAAAATTTGACAGTGTGAATATATTTTTAAAAACCAGTAAAGAATTCTATTATGTCAAACGAAAAATTTCTTTAAATAAATGAATGACTTGTTCATTACTATGATGGGAACTTGGCAATCTTGGCTGAGGAGGTTCAACTTCAGATCAGTGAAGCCCATAACTGCTGACTGCCACAAGCTATCAGAACACCAGGTCAGACACAGTTTCCCCCCCATTTCCTTAAACATTTAAGGAATATCTGACCACTATCAGATACCAGGTATTTGGCTAGATGGATTTTTGCCCTGGTCTATTCTGATGGAGTTTTGTTTTGCAGATATGAGCAATTGGAAAGATTTCAATGTATCCTTGGGCATAGCAGCCTTTTATTCTATGAACAGATTATAATTCAACACAGCACAGCTATTTAATAAACACAGCATGCACTAAACAATGTATTTAAACTCTTCCATAAAACACCAAGAGCTCAGTAGTAATTCCTAAAGATGGTATAAATAACAATACAACTATACAACTCCAGAGAGCAAAAAATCTTACACTGTCCACCTGAGCTAATCACAGTATTTTGCAGCAACATAGATTGCTCTCCCCCTCGTGAGAGCACAGGAAAAAAGGAAACAAAATGAATAAATACACCACAAGACAAAAAATTATTTGTCCTGATAAAATCACTTCAATTTTAATTCACTTTATAACTAATTAAATGGCTTAAATTTTGGGTGCTCCATACCTCTGCTTCTAACTGGCCACACTGAACAATTCACAAAGCTTTTTTTGGACTGTAGAGTATAATTTCCTCTGTACTAACACGTCAACAAGCTTCAGCAACTCACTAGTGTTCACTGAGTGGAAGCATGATCAGTCCATCTTACAAATCCTGGTACTCCCCTCTCTTAAAGAAATAATTTGGGAGATAATGGTGTACTTCAGCTGTAACTTCCCTTAAAGAACTACTTTTCAGAGTCCAAAATAGAATTAAACAATTCTTACCCTTAAAAATTAAGCATTTCAATTAAAGTATTTCTAAATTATTGCTTAATTCTAGGTTTGAAAGCTGCGGTTTTATGTATTTATAAGGTACTCAATAAAATGGTGCTTTGTCCTTTTTATTTTCTGAAGTTGTTTTATGAACAGATGAAGGAAAAATGATCATAAAACAAAGTAATTTCTAAAAGCAAAATTATTGACTTCAACTGAAATGCTTTCCAAAGATTTTTAATTGCCCTAAATTTGTGAAAAACTACCCAGGAGATCAACAAATTCATATCAATGAACTGCATTATACTATTGAGAGAACCCTTGGCCTCAAGCCAGGGAGAACAAATAGAAAGGACCATTTTCACTTGGCTGCAAATTATCAAAAAGCTAAGAGAAAGCTATGCAGTTAAAGTGACATGTTTGTATGGTGGGAAAAAGATCAAATATTGATCGTCCAAGCTGAGGTAATTAGAGCAGTTGTCAAGGAGATGTGATGCATGTCGTTAGCCCTACAGAAATGCATCTTTGTTTTATATTGAGTGAATTAGCTGTTCAGCAGTTGGCAGCGATTTTTTCTTTTCTTTCTTTAAAAGGCCATACACCATTCAGCAGCAACATACTCCTGCAATCCAAATTTTTAACAAATAAACATACACAAATACACGTTAAAAGCTTCTTCTAAATACTGAAAGTTTTTCTACCTAGACTTTTATGGCTATTTTGTCAAATGGATGTGTAAAACATGCATCTTCCCATGCTTATACCAGTGTAAAACATCCAACTGTAAATGGACAGAAAGACGCATGGCGTGGAACTGAAGCGCCTGCTGTTTTATTAGAACCCTTCCACCTCACCCTAGGCAGCAAGTCCTTGCAGATTAATGTCAGTCCACTGAGGACTGGAAGCACACACGACTATGAACACCACAGAGACCCATCTGCTGGAGCTGGTGCCACTCATGCATTTCATTCAGCTCTGAAATGGTGCCCCTTCCCCAGCAGTGAGCCCGCGCAGCTCAGATCTCAGTGTGCCTCCCCTCTCCTCCCGCAGCCAGAGCCCAGCACAGCCCAGGCTGGCAGCAGCACCTTCTGCCATGGCCCTGGGACACTTGTGCCAAGGAAGGTCAGAACAGAACGTGGCACCTTCTAGAAACATGTCACTCTGCGGGGTTACCAGACTCCCCACAAAGACATGGGCCAAACCAACAGCTGCAGCTCTGCAAACTGGATTTATACACTTCAGTCATCAAATCTGCATCTATCAACAAGGAAGATCATTACAGATAGGACACGTAGCCTTTGTGCATGTGTCAGGTCTCATCTCTTCAGACAAAGAAGTGTTGTTTCTGGTAGACATTTACTAAATATCTTCGCCTGCTGGACTAGTGGTAAAAACCCTGCAAAACAATTCCCACAAAAATATCCCCAAATGACAAAAGGTGAGATGTACAAGATCTCAATTCACAACTGCAAAATACCCCCAGGAGAAACAGCCCATCTGACACCTAACTGGGAATTTAATTTGCTGTCTCAGGGATTTCCCTTCAGTGTCATACAACTATTTAAGTGGTTTCGTACTTCCAGTTTAAGACTGTTCTCAGTTGTGTATGGCTTTGTAAAACTTCCCACTTGGGTCAAAATTTGTCATTGCTGGATGTCTTCTTTAAGCTAAAATAATAATCTTTCCAGGAAATGTTAAGCAGAGGATGTGAAAGGAAGGCATGAAGTAAGTCTTGACTTGAATTCAATTCTCCATAGGATGACAAACACGTGAGGACTATGCTTTATCTTAATGTGCTGCTAAAATATTTTTTTAAATACTAAAAACTGAAAGATATGAATTTGATCAAATCCAGCAATTTATTTTTCCACAGACAAAGTCACCTCTACAGTTCTATCTTGCAGACATTTCTCTCAAAAATATCTGGTCTGGAAACCATCTGAATAGAGAGTACAGCAAACAGCCACCTTGCATTAGAACTGAATTAAGCCTCAAAGCCTTCTTTCCATACTAGGATGATCCCAGATTTTTATTTTTAAATACTTATCACCAAGCTTCAACAGTAAGCACTAATGATAGATTTTCATACTGTTTTCAAGAATTCAAAAAATTGTTCTAAAGAGAAAACAAAACACAGCTGCTCAATCCACCAATAAAAAACCCCTCAGCATATTAATATACAAAATGAAATAGCCTGTCTTTACTGCTTTGCCATGTCTTTAGTTTATTCCAAGTAATTCAATAAAAATAACTAGCTTTAACAGAAGCTGACCAGGTACTGGAGTTGATACTTTTTCACAAGCCTCTGTTCTTTTTGAGCAGAGCTGTACAGAATGCACAAACCTTTTGCTTCTTTTGGTCATTTACTCTTCCCTACACAGAATCAGATTCCTGGAATACCTATTTACTGGCAAAGGAACATATTATCAACACTTAGTTCAAATACTATCCTTCTTATAAAAGACAAACTAAAGTATAATCTTGAGCCAAGGACAATATTTCATCGGTCTGGATGCCATGGGGCTCCATAAAATGGCAATGCTTTATAAAGACCTACTAAGCAATCAGACATGAGTCTGAGAAATTGGCAGCCATTGGACTGCATATTGTTAAGGAAACTTCCCTGTCTGATCATCCAGGAGCCCCTCTGGCAGTCACATCTGCACCACCCATGCTGGCACCGAAGGCCCTTCACAGCAGGAGGCTCCAGTGGGACTCCCTGTTCATCCCACACACACAGGCAGACGAGGTTTCCTCACCAGCCTGATTCCCAGGCTTCCCATAGCAGAGGCTCAGATGACCAAATCCTCCAAACAGTTTAATCTTGGTGCAATAACTAAATAACACAATAACAGTTTGAGCTGGTCCCAAGAAGGGACCCTGGACAAAGAACAGTTGGGTTTTTACACACTCACAGTCCACACATGGAAAGGTCTGAGGTCCTCGGCTCCTGTCCCTGAGTCGCCGCTCCCCTGGCTGGGACACGGCTCCCTGAGCCCTTCATTGTGCCAAGACTGGGCTCCCACCCAGAGCTCAACCTGCAGCTCCCACTGCAGCTGCACCCCGAGCTAGCACTCAGTGTGCTCCTTAACAATATCCTCCCTGATAAATACTTAAGTACCTACTTCACATTTGCATTCCTGTCATAGCCAAACTCAGAAAAGAGTCTTCTTCATTCTTTCTGCCATTAGAATTTATTTGAAAACATGATGATGCCTAAGTAAAAGCTACCCCTCAGATTGTGAAAAATTGCCCAGAAGAAAAACTTCTTGTTTAAATTGTTATAGAATTTTATTTCCTTACTGCATATAGAAGGAAAATATATTTCTTATTTGTCATAAGAGTATCAACTTCCCTAGTTCATCCTAACAGAGCCCCAAATTTGATATACCATGAAAACTAAAAGAAAAGCAACCCAAAAGTCCAAACTAACTACTAACCCAATGACAACTGAGCACTGCTCTGATATTCCACTTTCTTATATTATGTACTTGGTGAATACTTGTCACACATAACAGCACAATGATTCAGAGTAGTCTTGTCCTTCTAAGACAACACTTTCACTCATACTGTATACTGTAAGGTGATACTTATTCTTAAAGAGACACCAACATTGTCCAACAGGAGCAGTATCAGAACAATATCAGTAAAAGAATCATGCCACTAAGAATATTTTATAGATACTGCCAGCTAGATGTTGAAAAATGCTGAATTTTTAATGTAACCAACTGCATATTTACTATCTTGATCAATAATTAAAGTATACTTGTCAGAATACATAAACAAGAAACGTGATTTCAAATACCTTCATTTATTATGTTTGTTTACTTGCTTCATCCAAAACCTGATCATATTTACTCATCACTGAAGCTAAGAGTTTCAACAGCACAGTAAATACCGCACATTGTGTTTAGCATAATGAGACCTTTAGATCTGCACAGTATTTCTGTATCAGTACCAGTGCTGAAATTAGGACTCTGCTTCTTACAACATAAGTCAATTTTTTGGCCAACAAAAATGTTGTTTCAAAAACAATCAGCTCTTTTATTTACTACAGGTACAAGGCAGTTGGCCTCTGAATAGGAACAAGGGAAGGGCAGAATTTTCCTCTTCATGTCCTGCTCTCAACAGTAGACCTTTAATCTTATGTGCTGAAAATTGCATCAAGCTCACAAATCCCTCAAAAAGGAAAGCCCAGCAATGGGCCCTATCTCCATCTGCTTAACAGCAAGAACAGACAGTTCAATGGCTGCAGAAAAGAAATCATAAGGTGGCATGCACTGCCCTTTAGTGGTTGTAGAAATCCTCACCCATTAAGTACACAACTGTTAGATTATCACTAAGAGGAGCATACCTTACTGTGCTTTTCTGAAAAATTCCCAGTATGTGCTCCCAAACTTGCATTTCTCAACAGCATAAAAACCACTAGTCTCATTTCAATGTAACAAATACTTCAACAGGAAAGGATTTCAGGGAATATGTCTAAATGTGTCATGGTTTCTGACTCATCCAATTGCAGAGCAAGATAAGAAGAGAGTAGGCTTGAGAAGACAAGCAAAGAGAAGAGCTGAAATTAAAAAGAAGGAGAAATCTATTCATTCATCATTGTAACACTGGACACTCTCAAGGGCTTTTAAAAAAGATACTAGTATGTAAGATATTAACTACTTCTGAAACTACTCTTGATGACCATCAGTATTACAAGGCACCCAAGTAGCTTTGAGTACTGAAGCCTTAAACTTATCTTTCAAGTTACTGCCACTTTTATTTAGGTAACTTCACATTTGTTTCCCACGCATGCCTTCAGATGGCCAGTGATAATTGCTATTTGACTTCAACAGAGTATGTAATGCTTCAGTATTCTTCCACAGGTTTTTTTTGTACCACCCACATTTCTAAGATTGCAGGAAACAGCAGCATGAACTCTGAAAGACCTGATCTACTCTGACTGTCTACAGGTCAATGGTTGTCACAATTTCCTCTGGTTACTGTGAGACATTGAAAGGTTTAATAGAATTTTAAAGCTCATTTGAGGGAAACTACCACATCTGGGCTAATAAAGTGGCAAATTAATTTAGTTTAATTTTAAGGTCTTCTATGGACTAACTGGCCAGTCATGACTGTCATGTAGGTTTTATCTTCTATGTGTGAACAATATTTTGAAAGTGTACTGAAATGTTCTAACAGAAGGGACATATTTATTATCATGCATAGCAAATATTCAGTTCTGAAAATGAGGGCTTTTATATTAGTTATCCAAGGAATTAGTCTCCAAGACTGCTGAATTTTTGTCTGAAGTCTTTCATTAACCTGACAAATGAGTGAATGCCATCCTGTATTTTCCTCAAAGCTTCAGTGAAACAATGTTTACTGTGAAAATTCCAGGTGCACATTCAGAATTACAGATGACCTGTTGGCCCTGAAAATACCAAAACTGAAGTATGTTGCAGATACAGAACATGAATCTGCTGCATCTTCCTGATGGTTATTGTATTTCAATAATGATCACTTAAGTCTCAGTACATTTCTTCTGCCTTTATCAACGTAAAACCACTCAGCGATTCACAAAATACCACAAAGAAGAGTGAAGAAAACACAGAAGTGTATCACATGCAATTTTTGCTTTGGAAAAAAGAGGGCTGGAGAAAGAATGTGTGTGTCAGATTGTAAGTTATGACTAAACCGTAAATATTTGTTTATTATATTATTAGGATGGCATACAATTAAAAATATCCACTTTTCTAAAAAATCTTTTTGATTTCTTATCGTGCAAATAGGAGCAGATGAGTAGTAAAGTCTTGGCAAAAACATTTCATACTCACCCTGAGACCATGCAGACCACGACACAAGACCATAGTCCCTGTTAGGCAATTGTCACCTGATTTCCTTTGGTTTTTCAACAGATTTTCCAATGTAGTAGAGTTACTACATGGTTATTCTAGAATTTTGAGTATAGAATTACCTTCTCAGTAATTATTATGGATTTGGTAAAAAGCGTATGCACTGAGAATCCAGTGGCAGTTGAAAATTATGCTAGCTGTTCATTTAGTTACACGTCCTGCCAGGAAAAGACCAAGTAATATTAAAGCCTTCAAACTAGTCTTGTATCCCATGTGACTGGAACACTAGAAAATGTTTTAACTTCATTATGTTAAATTAATGTTCTAAATCTACAATCTTCCACTGCCTTTCTTTCTTAGGTATCTAATATATGCTACCAAAAAGAAAGGCAGTTTTATAGTATTTTCCCAAAGAAGATTCATTTCCTGTTTACAAAGGAAAAAAAATTATACTCTTACAAAACTTGGATTTTCTCCAGCTCTCTCCTGTACACAAAAAACTTTAGATTTTGCACAGAATGGATTTTTAACAGCATAGCCTTGTTCAAAGATGGAATTGAAGTTTGGTACTTTTTTCCTCTTTGAACATCTTCAAAACTAAAATTAATAGAAGCAGCAGAGTCAGAAGTAAAGCAGTCTTCTTCATTCATTAACATGCTATTGACCAGCAGATAAAG
>WEZZ01007982.1:2442-23285 GCA_013400585.1 Chloropsis cyanopogon | reverse complement strand
TGGTTAGATTCAAAGGTTAAACTGAAAGTTAGGCACAGTCTGTATGCATTTTACTTAATTCTTTTATTATTGAGTGAACTGTACTTCTTGATTTGAGTTTTACACAGTGTAAACCATGTATTTCATAGAGAATTTTGCTTCAGAATCATACAAATTTTCTCTTAGAAAACTGACTTAAAATTATTCTTTGGGGTTTAAAGCCATTTATCCTTCAAACTCACCATTTATAAATCCAAGACCTAGAATAGTCACTGCTAATAATATCAAGCTAATGATAATGGTTTTTAACTCATAACCAGCACATAAATTAAGTACTTTCAGGCTGTTTTTTGTTGTTGTTTTTTGTTTTTTTGGGGTTTTTTTGGGAGGGTTTTTTGGTTTTTTGGGGTTTTTTTTGTTTGTTTGTTTTTGGTTTTTGTTTGTTTTTTTTTTGTTTTGGTTTTTTGTTTGTTTTTGGTGTGTTTGTTTGTTTGTTTGTTGTTGTTTCTTTTGGTCAAAGTTCATCTCCCTCTCTTAGCTTTCCGGTGCTATGTTAGCTTATGAAGACTCAGGGGATTATTCAGAAAGTTTCTCTCATCATTAGCAACAAGAAGTTAGTAATTAAAGTCAAAATACACCTTTTAATATTCAGAGAACAGGAAGAGTACAAAAATAACAAAACTAAAAAGAGAAAAAATTACCATTGAAAATACAGTTGGGCATAGAATAACAGAATAAAAGCCAATGAAACACTGACACCACAACATAGCACAAAAAGCAGAAAATGCAAAGCGTATAATAATCTCTTTAACTTATATCTGCAGAAAGCTCTGTTTTCCAGTAAAGCTCCAGTTTAACAAATGGCATAAAATTAGCCCTTGATTGTACAGTATGTTGGCCAGGAATTCTGCTGCTTTCTTACTTGATGGACAACAGCTATAAAAATAACACGTACCTGATAGTGCTGGAGAAGTTGTTGGAGTGTGGAGCACTAAATGCTTGAATTAATAAAGCTGATGACAAGACCAGTTTTCCAATTATCAGGATCTCCATGAGTCAAATACAGAGATTCAATACCAAGATATACATTGTCACTTTTCTTATCCATATCTCAACTCTGCTCCCTAAAATTGGATCCCCACGTGTACTTGGTTTGGTGTAAAGCAAGGACTAGAAAATGCCTTTGAAATTGGTACAGTGGCTGCTTTCATAATGCTTTCCAGGCACCTGAAGGTCCTTTCCAGCTCTTTAGAATGGGGTGTGACTAACATTCTTAAAAGCTCAGGACTGTAGCCTCCTAGACACACTACTGAGAACAGCCAATGTCACTGGAGTGCCACAAAAAGCCTGTTGAAAAAATTCGTGGAAGTATTTTTGGAGCCAGCTACAGACTTTGTGTGCTATCATGGACAATGTGGATATTCATTGTGCTTAGGTGTTAAAGTCAGGGAAACTGGAACCCCAGTTTTGGAGGTCAAAGGAGCCCCAGGACCCTATTTCAGCCCCTACCATGAGAAGCCATCTCCTAATTTCAGGCTGTTTGAATTCTAGTGAAACAACTGCAATAGCACCAAGAAGTTAGAGTGAGCACCTTCTTTAATGTCTCTTTGCCTCCAACTCTCACCTCTGGAACAGGAATCAGTGTGTTTTTCTACCTTACCAAGATTAGTGAAAATGGAAGTGCTTTGCATGGAAATTAAATCAAATATTTCTTTTCTGGGGAGAAGATAAGGACCTTGAATAGTTATTATTTTTAAATAAAAGTGTATCATTTGAAAACTTAATTATTTTGGTAGTGAAAAAATGCTTATTATAAAATTCTAATTAAAAGACAACAATTTTCATTATCTTTTGTAATTATAACACATTTATGAGAAAGTCAGCAGTAGCAACGGGTTATGCACTTTTAAGCAATTAAATTTCCTACTTGTCTGATTTTGTTAGACTAATCAATTATACCAGGAATTTAATAAAGTGGACATTTAAAGGAATTTAATCTATTCTCTCTAGAACAAACAAGATTAACAAGATAAGGTTCCGATTTGAGAAAAATATTTAAAAGATAAGCTAAATTAGAAAGTGAAAAAGCTTTTGTGATTCCCAAGCAGTCACACAAATGAAGGAAATAATTAATTAAAAAAAGAAGCAAAAAACACAAACAAACAAAAAAACACCCCAAAGGTTAACAGGCAATATAAGAGTAATTTCTTTCCTCATAAAATAATTAACCTTTGGAAAAGGCTTCCTGTCAACACAGAGGCTTTTACAGTGCCATTTAAGGAACTAGGCGCATTCCTGAAAAATGAACAATAGGGAACTTAAGTAAGCCTTTGAAAATAAAGCATCTTGGACATAGTCATTTCCTGTGAAAGAGGTTCTTTGCAGTTTAGAAACCAAACAATTTTCTCCATCTCTTGACAGGGAAAACAAACTCAACAGGTATTTTATAAGTAGGGGAAAAGATGAAGCAATTTATTTTAAGTTTCTTCTTTATGCATCCTTTTGTACTTGGTTTAATTCCAGGATGATGAATTTTCGCTAGATGGATTTGCTCACTAACTGTATGCAGGTCTGAACAGCAAAGTTAAATGGATGAAATATTTCTACCATCACTGGCTCCCTTCATATGAGTTGCCCTATCAAAGTATTTTTTTTTGTAAGGAATACTTGTATATTCTTGTAATTATAATTCTCATTTTTAATGAAATAATGAGAGAAACTCCTACTTTCAAAGGATGTTACAAAGATCAGTACCTCATTCTTACTGAAAATAAATAGGATTTAGGTGCCTAACTCCCTTAAACTCCTCGGACTCTTCTGGAAGCAATCTCCTATGGTGAAAAATCACCAGGGTACAAAATTAAAAAAAAAAAAAAAAAAAAAAGAAGATAAAGTAAGCTTTCAATAAATCTATATATCTGGGGTAATGTTTTTAATTCGATAAAGGATATTTATTTTATGTGAAGGAAGGAAAAATCATGCAGAAAAGCCGTATTGAATAGCAGTAAAACACCATTCATTGGTAAAGCATTTAATTTCTGGACACATGGAAGAGTGAAAAACATTCACCATCTATCTACATGTACATCCACTTGCTCTTTATAACTGAATTCTATGCTGTGTATAGGTTACAGTGATTTCTCCAGGGTGAAATTGTCCTTCCCCATCTCACCGTATTCTGAAAATTACTGGAATGAGTTTGATATATTGAAACACTCTTGCCTTTGATTGTATTTTTCATTCATTACTAAAGCTGAGAATATTGAAGTTGCAAATAGTGTACAATATCTTATTAGAAAAATAAGTGGTTCCAGGTCAGAAACAAAAGACTGGCACCTGACACTGTAATAAACCAATACAGTACCCTTTCCTGAAATAATCATTCTGCAGACCTGGTGCAGACAAAAAAAAAAAAAAAATCCATTACATTCACATTTTATAATTATATTTGGAAGATGCCCCAGGACACAACAACCAAGCAGTGAACTATTCATCTTACTTATAAAAGCCACGGTGTTAAAGAGGAAGCTATGATACTCAAGAAAGGCTGATACAATGACAAAATATGAACTCCAGGATTTGAACAAAATGGCTCTAACCCAGCAAGGAAGAACCCATTTCCTATGAAACAGCAGAAAGATTCATGATGCATCTCTCCACATCAACTTCACTCCTGCAGCTCTGCTTCAACAGAAAGTGCAAGAAAAGCACTTCTGGCAAGGGCTTACACATGGCTTTATGCAAACAACAATTTGGGGTGTATTGATAGTTTTCCTTTTTTAAAGGTATTCTGTTTACTGTAAAGATGGAACTTCTGCAAACCCAAGCTGGCTATACAGCATTCTTCAATACTGAATGCACAGTGAGGATTGTAAAACTCAAGTGTGTTGATGTCTGTGAAGTTCTGTCACTTAACAGAAGATTTTTAAATAAACACCATATACAAAAACCATATTCATTTCTCTTATATCTGTATTTTGAGGCATGAAAGGCCAGGAAAGGTATATTAAGGAACATCAAGAGTCCCCTTAATTAGGGCTACAATGTGGATTTCCATTATAAGATAAAATTTGGCTCCTATCTCCAGTTCTAAATTCCAGATTCACAAATCACATTGGCCTCAAGATTTGTAGCCTAGGTCACAAGCTGAGGTAGGATTTTCCCACCAAATTTGCAGTAAATCAGAGAAGGAGTTCATGAATTATGAACCTATGGAATAGAGATGTTCACTATAGTTCAAAAAGTCTCAACTTTTTTTTGTCACTTCATAGTCAAAAGAAGTAAATAATAATAACTGCACAGTGGAAAAGAAGAGAGATAAGATTTCATTTAGCAGACTTTTGTGGTTGAGATCTATGGCACAGCACAAAAAATTGCTTGATAGCCATCACATCAGACACATTATTAGCATTTATACAGAAATGCTGATATAAGTTATTAATCCAGTGGAAGAGACGTTTAGCAGATATTTGTTCCTTGAATCTGGTTTCATTTGGGCAAGCATAATTTTATCATCAATTTTATGTGTCCACAGAAAGCAGCCACATGAACACACACATGCACCCCCATCCTAGGGCCTTCCTGTTACTGGAAAACTGTGATTCTACTGGAAGGAATGGAGGTGGAGAAAAGGCAAGTATTTAACTACCATCCTAAGCCCTAAATATCAAAAGGTGAGTTAATACTCATATCTGCAACCCCCACCACAACCGTGAATCTATTAACACATTACCATTAATGATTAACATATCAAAAATGTATTGTATGACGCGTAAATATACCAGTGGGGACATTTTTCTTCTTTATTTGTAATCTATTAGAGCATAATCCTGCAAATTTTTCCAATTGGTTGTTGTGAAGTAAAGATCAGACAAAAGCATTTGCAGGGGTCTACTTTTAAAGAACATATGCATCATGATTTCATTGAAGTCAGCCAGTATTTTTGTGAGGATTAAATTTACTTAATTTTAGGATGTAACAATAGCATGATGACAATAATAAGAGTAATAAGAACTGGCATAAAAATGGGCCTGATCCCACACCAGGTTTGTTTATGCCACCCTCCAAAGATACAGCCAGGGCTGTATTACCCAGGACCGAGCACATAGAGCAACAGCCCAAACTCCTCATTTTACAAACCATCCACTTTTATTCTCCTAAATGCTCTATCTCCAATTTTTGGCAGGAGAGAGACAGCTGGTTAAAAAGCAATGAAGAAAAGCCAGGCGGGACAGAACTGCCATAGCTTCTGCCTGGTGCAAGCCGAGGAAGAGGAAAGGTCAGCACCACAGAATTCCCTGCCCAGAGGAGAAGCTTCCCCGCTTCCCCATTTCTATTCAGCAACAGTCCTTGTGTATGGCTGGTGAACGGGCTCCTGGCCAGCCACCACAGAGGTGCCCAGTAATGTGCTTTTGTGCATTCTCTCAGCCAAAGACTATTTCTGTGCCAAACAGGAGACGGACCAACCACTGTGTCAGGAACAACAAATACCCTGTTCCTTATCCAGCCTCCGTTCTCTTCCTAAATACTAAAGTTCAAACCAGAAGCCTTTGCATTTTCACACACACACACCAGAGTGGACAAGTGCATCTTCTCTAGAGCTGGTTGAAAGGGTGGGCAAAATGTTTTTTAAAAAACACAGTCTTTTTCCAAAACAGACACATTTTGTAATGGATTAAATATTGTTTTGAAGTTTTTCAGTTTTCACTGAGCTCTTATTTCTCACTCTTCACTTTTTAATTTCTGCCCAGTGATGTCATGTAAAATATCCCTTCTATCCCACTCTAACCTTTATACAGGGAGGCCTCCTCCCTCCTCCCTTCATTCTGGAAGCACCGACTATGTTTAATATCCATTCCTGATGTACAAGATATGAAAACATCAGAGATGCCTTTCTAGTCTTTGTTCTGTAGTGAACTATCTGCTGTGTTAGAAAGCTTCTAAGTTTTTGAGGAGAAAAAAAAGAAGACCACTTTAAGCTGTTTCAATAGAAAAATGAAGGCCACATTAAGGAATAAACAGCTGCTTTGACATCACAGTGATATATGAAAAGCAGGTAAAATTCAGCCTAGTTTATTTTTCCTTCTGAGACATGTAGGTGGCTGAAACCAGCTTTTCTAAAGATGACTGAGAAATTTGCTTGAAAGTGTATAACCAATAAAGCAGTCCTTTATTAACAAAAAACAGGAAAACAACAAAAGAGTTTTTACAGTTTCTTCAATGCTTGAACATAATCCCTAACTGTGACTTTTGCTCCCAAGGTTTTTGCAGCATTTTCTTGTACAACCAGCCTGGAGCTTGGAAAGGAACTAACACAATAGCATTAAGCCTCAACATGGTGTGCATTAATAACTGACTGGTGCATACTTTGGATTTGTTGTATTAGGTAAGAGGATGAAAGCAGAGTGCCTTCTCTTTTGCTCACCCGAGAAGCATGCAGACAGCTTAATAGTACACATCCTTAGGAGTCTAATTACTGCCACAGTGGAATTATTTTCTATTAAAAAAAAAAAAAAAAGCTATGGATTTTGTTTTTTTACACTATTTTTAAAAACATTCTTGCATGTCTTTTTTTTTCTTTTTCCCAAGAGTGCCTTTCTACTCTATAAAGTGAGTATCAGCAAAGAGATGTCAAGAAAATAAGAACAGACCAACTATACATACCTCCTTCTGTGCTATTCCAGATACACATTTGCTAATTAACTTGCTTAACATTTCCTAAAATTCTTATTCTCTTTTCTAATGTCCATGGAGGCAGTAGCCTTTTAACAACCATTACTGGCCTCAGCAATAAATTTTAACTTATTTTCCTTTGCAAAAATAGACCAAACTTTTATTACTAAGGTACTTCTGTTATTAAACAAAAAAAATCCCCAAAACCAAAAACCACACAAAAACCTAGAAGTAGCTGACAACTCAGAACCCACTGCTGAAATAGCAACAGAGCACTCTAAAATGTTCCCATTTTTTCTATCCTGCTGAAAGCTCTGCCCACTCTTGAGCACCCATTTAGTTTTCTACCACATTAATGTCCTCATCCCTCTGATAATTTTTTGTGTCTTGAGCTGTGTAAGGGAATGCTGCAGACTAAGAGTGGGCAGGAGAAGCAGCAGCCCTGCAGGTTTCCTGATGGATCCTTTCAAACATAATGCCTCTGGCTTCTGAAGAAGTGATTCATTGGCACATGTGGTCCCACTACTTTCAGTATTCTCCTCAAAAACGCCGGGCAATGGGCATGGGAATTTCTCAGCCCACTAATGAGCAGTGAGATGTCAGGGTATGGTACTGGGAGTTTAGTTCATCATCCTGCAAGGAAGGCCCACATAATTGGTCCAACAGAAGCTTTTAGAAGGCAATATTCTTACCTAGAAAATAATGATAACTATTTCTAATAGCTCTTTATGGAGCATATGACAGTCAAATCTTACTAGCACTGCAGACAGGAGAGGAAAATAAACCCCAAACCAAACAGCTGTGAAGGTTTTACGCTGCCACAACAGCCACCTGCAGAACTGTGTGCAAATGCCTTTCTAGTGTGCTGCACCAACGCGTTCACTGACTTGCCCAGGTTAAGCTCAGGTTTTAAGAATTTGCCAGATTAGGATCCCAGTTTAGACAGACCACACTCCAGCTTGTTTTTCCAGCCTTTTACAGTAGTATGAACCACACCTCCTCAGCTCTGGCGACAGATTACCACACCTATAATTCTTTTCATTATCTCTAACAGATCTACCCAATGACAGCTTTGTCAGGATATTTCTGACAGCTCCAACATCTAGATGATTTCTGAATCAAACAGGGGAAGAAATATAATTGCTTTTACCTTAGTAGGTAGCAGCAATCCTTCTTTGTCTACTGCAGAAAAAGGTTAAGAAACACAGGAGAGCAATTTTAAAAAAAACAAACAAAACCCCTAAAAAACCACACAAAATACAACCCCCACCCCCAAAACAAATAAAAAAACAAATATACACTCAAACAAACAAGAAATGCAGATGAAAGGAGGTTATTGACACACAAGGATCAGGAAAAAAAAACCAAACACCTGCCCCCCACTCCTCTGAAAGCTAACACATTTCAAACTAACAGTAAAATTTGAAAAAAATACTGTTTTCTTACTTTACATAGGGTCATGCGCATGTATATTCCCTGTATTACATGATGTATGGGCATGGCAAGGAAATAAATTATTGCCCTTCCTTTGGGATCTTTTTTTTTTTTTTTTCTTCCTTAAATAAAGCCTCAACAATAAGGAAAAAAAAGATCCAATAGAGGGAAATACTCAGAAAATATCAGAATGAGAAGAAAGAAGGGTTAACTATCCTTTCACATTTCTATTAGTCTTTTTACCCGTGTGAGGATATACCACCTTGGCAAGCCTTGCACAGATTCACTCTGAAGAATTTATGCATTTGGCCAGGGTAAGTTAAATTAGTAACAAGGTTAGATCCCAACCTCACAACAAAAGCTATTCCTTCCATCTTGTGCTGCAAATTCAGACATCTACACTCCCCCCTCCCTCCCCCAGAAAACAAACAAACAAGCAAAAATCCCAGTCTTTTGATAAATCTTTACATATACTACTCTTATAAATGGATGCATATATCTTAGGAGGAATTCAAACGTATTTGAAACGAGGCAGAAATGGAAGGCGGAAAAAATAAGTTTCTCTCTTCAAAAAACCTTCAATAAGCTCATGTACATTGCTGTGGTATGCACTTCGACAGTTACATTTCTGAAGGTTTTGAAAAATGTGACTGGGAGTTTTTAACAGTGCAGTGTTTGCAGTTAATCATCAGCAACTTAAAAAGACATTGACATCTGTTGTCTAGAGAGAAAAAGAAAAATGTAGGGGGGAGAGTAGGAAGGGGGGGTTGAGAATTAAATCAGTTTGAATCCTCCTTAGTGTTACAGAGTCAATAGCAGGAAATTTGCTCTCAGAAAAAATGTGGGGTTGTGACCCTCTGTGTTTCAAGACATCCTAATTTAGCTTGATCCTTCATGCTCTCTGCTCCTCCTACTTGTACCCTAGAGGCAGGTTTTCTCCTACTGAGAAAGAGATTAAGGGGAAAAGTGCTGAAAGAGGGAGGTAGAGAAAGAAAATAAGACAGGAATAAACTGGAACTGAAGTCCTAAAATCTAAGAGATTATTAAAATTCAATCACTCTGCAGCAAAACATTTTTATGCAGACACCAACGACTTCTTTGAACTGATGTTGAAAGGTAACACAAAAACTTTTTATTAGTGTTTCAGACCATTTTCTGAGGACACCAGAGAGAGCTGTTTTTGACGTATACAAGTAGTGCTCACACACTATATAATGAGTATACATCTACCAAGATACTTCTTCATCTCAATTTGGACCATACGAGTGAATCAACTTCCCAATTAAGTGGTAAACTGTGCAGGCTATGAGACAGCTGATGAAGGTAGGTCCGTAGCAATTAGTGAAGAAAAACAATGCTAATATAGAAGACACTAAAAA
Source organism: Chloropsis cyanopogon (assembly GCA_013400585.1). Classification (NCBI taxonomy): domain Eukaryota; kingdom Metazoa; phylum Chordata; class Aves; order Passeriformes; family Irenidae; genus Chloropsis; species Chloropsis cyanopogon. The sequence goes on along the minus strand of WEZZ01007982.1, from coordinate 13,821 downwards.
ATATTAATCAGCTGTTAATACAGCTCCAAACCCATTAACTATAGTTGTGTTGCTTATCCAAGTGGTGTATTCATGATCACAAGAAGCTGACTTTCCAAGCAGCACGTACCATTAGGTGGCTGATTAGAAGCTCCCCAGCCCACAGAGCACATAGAGCAAGTAAGGAGGTGGAAGGGAGGGAGGTGGGTGCAATCTCAACTCCGCTTTCTCTTCCCAGTCACTGACTGCTCAGAGCAGCTCTCAAATCACATCTTCTATGCAGTCCATGGGGACTGAGAGGAAACAGAAGTCCATTGGAATGTCAAGTGCCTCTTCAAGGCTGGGCTGGAGATCAGGTGCCACCCTTCACTCCCAATAGCACACCAACAGGCAAGGACTTCCATGCAGAGCACCCAGCTTCTCATCTGTCGGTGCCCAGGCTCCGTGCCTGGTTCAGCACATGTCTGCCTCTGTCCTTCCAGTTCTATCCCAAGGAAAGATCCAGGTGGACTAGACAGCTCATGTCCCACTTTAACACTGTGACATCCCTCATGACCCACAAAGGCAGCAGGTCTCAGGACTCCAGCAGGTTTTATCTCCTACCAGGTTTGGACTGCACTTGCAGCATCGACCTCCCCAGCAGTGCTGGTGTACACTATCACATTACAGAGGAGATAAGAGGGGCTGGAGTAACCCACCTGAGTCCAGGTTTCTAAGACCTGATTGTAATGCATTCATGGTATAACCTGAAACTCCACAAATTCAGCAGTTGTCTTGCTACAGATGCTAAAGATCTTTGTTTTGTGTACAAGAAAAGCATCATCGATTGCATTGAAGTTACTTGACACATGACAATATTCAGCTCAGAAAGTATTCCAGAACTGGGCCCTTCAACTTGTGAGGAAACACTGATATCAATGTGTGTGGGGATCATCTTCCCAAGCTAATTGTATGCCAGATTGATAGAGATAAATTATAAAATAGGATGTCCTTGATTGACAGCTTTGCTATCTTGGCAGAGAAAAAAATGAGAAGAGGATGGTTTAGATCAAAGATTAAATTGTTCCTATTCATAGATTCCTACATTTTAACATCAGACAGAAAAAAAAAAAAAAAAAAAAGAAAAAAAAAGAAACTACACACATTTATCTGGACCAACCTCCCACATAAAATGGGCAAAAAAAAATTGTATTCCACCCATCACCCATAACTGCTGCATAACCAAAAGTGTAGTTTTAGAAAGACATCCCATTTCAATTAATATCATTCAAGGCAGGAAAAATCTGGTTCCTGCTTAAGTAATTTCAGTATTAAAAACATGCTCTTGAATTCAGGTCTGAATTTAACCAGGCAAGCCTCCTGCCATTAAAAGATGATCTGCTTTAATCAAGAACCCTTGATGCATATTGAAGTGCAAAGACAAGAGAAAAAAAAATCCCCCTTTTCCCGTAGAAATGCAAAAATCATCCTATACCACCAACAGAGCTTTAGACAAAATATTCTAGTTTGGTGAACTGTGTTCAATTCCAGTAATAACTTTTCAATTTGACAAGCAAACAAAATAATATTGGGAATATGAATTCTCTATCAACTGGAAATTAGTTTTATTGTATCTCTATAAAGATAAAAACAGTTTCCTGAATCAATGGAGTCTAAGAAATCTGAGAGGTCCCTCCAGTAGAGTTAAGTAAAAGATTGTTGTCTGCAACACACTGTCTAAGTGTCAGCTCTTGCCAGTACATGGTACATGGTGATCTTCCATTTTTTGAAAAGGAAAAGCCTTAAAGCTATTAGATACCACTTTTTTACATCTGATGTAAAGAACTGATTTGAAAATTTAAAAATAAAACAATACATTTATCCTGAGCATTTTGAAATGAGATTTCTAGTTTGCTCTTGGCCAAAACAGTTTGCCAAACTTCCAACTCATTTCAGTCAGCCTATCAGCAAGGGAATATATCACTTGTGAGGTTCACTTATCTGCAATGGCACTTAATCATAGTAGGCACATAATTTACAGTTATTGTACATCTTTATTTTCATACAAAGAGCTTACAACTGATTCTTATCTTACATCTTCAGCAGACACTGATAGTTTTCATAAATATTCATCCTGCATGCTCATAAATATTTGATTAATATTAATTGTTTGTTTGTTTGTTTTAAACATAGATTTTCCTTTAGGTGTCATGACTAGACAGGAAGGTATACAGGAAGGTGTTTGCATGGGAAAAAAATGAAGAAAAAAGGCTTCCAAAGAGGCAGAAGTAAAAATGAGTGTCTAAGGTAATACATTACTTTCTAAATTTTGGTAGAACAAACACCTCTCTCCTTGTGATAGCATTTTTGTGAATGATGCATATTTGTCCTGTATTGTTCTGCCCTTTGAAACCCCACTAGGAGCTTAAGGATCTCTTGTCACAGCTACATCACGTTCAGTGAGCTCAGGATTTCACAGGCACATAGGTGATATTTAATTTTATTGGTCTAAGGAACCTGGGAGTAAGAGTAGGCTTCTTGTACCATCAGAAAGAGAGCAGTACAGGGAGAGTATAGGTAATCTGGGTTAAAGGATAAGAAAGATAAAGTATCATTTGCCCCTGAAATCAGTGGATCACTTGATTTCTTAGTGTTGCAGTTATTTGCACAACTAAAAGCTATCCTTTGCTGAGTCCTGTGTGTGAGGAGGAACAGGGAAAGAGATAGCAGGTCACTGAAGACAGTAAAAAGGCAGCCAGTTCACAGAGCTGTCCAGCTGCATGTCTAGAGTTAGTGATTCAAGACATCCAACAACCTAGGGATGGTTGTTTTCCTTTCCCTGTGGGTTGAAATACCACGAGCCCAGGAAAAGATGAAAAGTACATGAAATTAACAGGACATCTTTTTCCAGACTAGGATGGTGCTTGCTAACATCCTTTATCATGTCAGGGGACCTAACTGTGTTCCAGTTGCATTTCTATTCACAGATAGCAGGAATTTATGGAAATTCAGGAACATGCTGGAAAACTGGAGACAAGTGTCAGTTATCTGTGGATACAGCTCTAGACAGCCTGTGTTCAGATGTGCTACAGGTTCCCAGACAATTAGACTGGCCATCTCTGGGCATTAGTAACACCCTGAGGTATTAGCTGATGCAGAAAGCCGTGTGAGCAAAGGGCATTTGGACCTTTAAGCCTGGACATTTCAGCATCAACCTGCTCTATCCTAAAGGAGGTTGGATGGGACCCCCAGAAAGCCACCAGTTCTGCTTACTGCCAGTTGTGGCTAGAAAAAAATCTGGGCCCATAAAGCCCACCAAAGTCTGGACTGGCTATGCCACTCTTGTCATCTCATGTTTCCCTCTGCTCTGCGATCGGTGTAGGCTCATTGCACAAAGCACAGCCCGAGTAAATGGGCATAAAAGTTCTGCAAGAATCAGCTCGGTATGAAAAAACATAGTAGCTCCAGGCTGGCCTCATGAAAAGCCCCTCAAGCATCATCACATTATGTTTCCTATTGTTCATATTCCATGCATTTTTTTCTAATGTATGAGTTTTCCCAGACCTCCATTACCAAAAATAATGGTGTTGTCAAGATCACTGACAGCTATGTTAGCATAAAAATAATATGGGATGCAGCTCCTTTGTGTTTCTGGACTTGAGCCTGCTATTAACCAATTAAAAAGAGCCTGCTATTGCCAATTAAAAAGAAACTTTCTTTTTGTGGCAAAATGATAATTTAGCTGTCTTATGTAAGGCTTCAAATATTTCTTTTCAATATCTGGTACCAGAAATTCTTCTGAAATTCAGAGGTAACATTCAGTATGGACATTGTTAGAGAAATTTTAGAAGTAATCCAGTATCTTTCAATGGAGAAATTTAAGGGTTTTTAATCTGTTAGTTTGTTTGCTTTTAATCAAGTCAGACAACAAATCAGTATCTCTGTTCCATGTGTGTCTTCCACATTAATTCACACAATATACCTATTATGTAAGATTTAGAAATTACTGACTAAGGACTAAACATGAATTTCCAATTCATTTTTGTTGCCAAAAATAAGTTAAGTTTTAGAGGACTGAAGCTACACCAGAACCTAAAATAGGTCAGTTCAGGCTACATTTCTTCCATACCTTCAGTTACTACAGTTGCACTTGTAATATTTAGAGCACTTTGGATCTCTCATACTGAATATCTACATTGCAAAGACAGGAAAGGCTCAGCTAAAATGATGCCTGTGAGGAGAATATTAAGAATTTTGTTTAGTTTTGGAGCAGATATTAGAAAAAGTAGTTGCCATGAGAACTCTTCTATTTCATACAGAGAAAATTGTATTAGGATTGTAAAGTTAAATACTTAGAAGCTAGAAAATGGCAAAAGTAAGCTCACCTTTTCAACCTTCATTATGTTCTTTCCTGAAAATATCTTTAATTATATGAGAAGATGTGTTTTTTCCAGGAAAGCCCCTGCCTTATTCAGCCTGTAAGGTGAAAGGTGTTCTCTCTATATGCAACTATTTAATCTGTTTTTATCCCAACCATTCATGCTTCCAATACACTTTACAAGCACAAGGTTGAATACACAATATTTTAGCTCCAGTGAAAGGCTTCCTAGATGTCTGCATTGTATTATTTAAAAAAAAAAAAAAAAAAAAAGAAAAGGAAGTATTCACAGTTTTCATATTTTTATCCTGGCACTCAATTTTAAAGTGAGTTGAAGTTCAGTGACATTCAGGTAAAATTCCTTACTAATACCCTAATGTTCCAGACCACCTGAACACTTACAACAGTTAGAAAGAAAAAATATCATTGCAGTTGTCAATTATTTAAAGGTTTTTGTGCTAGGAGGTTACATTTGCAATGTTTATAACCTTTCAAAAGAATCAGTATATTTACTTCTGAAACTGCTGCAGACTAACAAACAATTTCTCCTTCGCAGCCCAATTGATTGTCTTCATGGGGAGCTCATGTAAAGTAAATGTTGGTTTATCCTTATATTCAGTCCCCTAATGTCTTCTGAATTATCAGTGGAGATATGGCAGAATGATATCAACGATCTGCATAACAATAAAAAAGCAAATATTTTGTTCACATCTAACAGATGAAACATGAGTCATATTGCCTGGAGTGGCATGAGTGGAAAATGCGATTAAAAACATAAAAGTGAAAGGAAAAGCGAACAGCAAGAGTAGATTCTGGTTTACAGCTATTAAAGTGCATGAATATTACTAGAGTTACTGCACTTCAGAAAGTCTGGCTTGTGCCTCTGAGATTCCAAAGCCCTCAAACAGCAGTAAACTCAATATTGGATATAAAGACACATGCATAATATTCCCACCTCAAACTGAACAAGCAAGAGAAAATTTTCATAATACCTGAGAGAAATTGTATTTAAAACTTGGTCCTTACCTACATCAACAAAAAAATATAAAAGTTGTGGGTTTGTGTTTGTTCGGGGTTTTTTTCTCACTTTTGCAAATAGCAAAACAAGCTAAGGGCTCCCAAAATTATGATCTATCTGTTTTTTAGATAGCAGCCAGTTCAGCCTTGCGTGGATCAATGGTTTGATGCATTACAAGAGAACAATCTTTCTGGGGAACGTAAATACATGTTTGAATTTCCAAATGCACAGAAAAACTCACAATGGTTCAATTTATGTACTTGTCTAATTGCAAACATCATCAAGGCTAGCTGATTCCCTTCTGTCAATATTCCCATTTTACCTGGAAATACACTACATATATCTCCACACTTTCCTTCTCTTTCAGCAAATGAATCTCCCAGAACCTCTTATTTGCCATCTCTGCTCAGGAAAAGATGGCAAAACTCTCTTGCTATCTCCTGCTGGTGAAGAGTCAGTAACAGCTCATTAACATCTGTCTTAGTTTAAAGGAGAGTCCAGGCTGCAGGAATGTGTTCAAGTAAACCACCAGTACGATGACCCCCAGATGACCACGGAGACAGAGAGAAGTGCTGTGTGGTGCAGTGTATACAAAGCAAGATGTTTTGCTTAGATATCCTAATAGGAGACCAGAATTCCTCACAGACAGCTTGAAAATTGCCTTCTGTATCACAAATATTACCTTCCCCTGAAAGGAAGATACACCAATTTTATGCAGCTGGAAAAACAGTTAAGTAAACCAAGAAATCTAGTAAAAAAATATTGGGTTTAGGTCCTCCTTACTCCTTCTTTCCTCTCCATTATTAAAGTTTTGTTGTTTTTTTTTTTTTTGCTGTAGTCCAAAATAATATGTGTTTGTCAAACGGTCATTAAATGCAATTAAGCAATTCTAATCTTATAAAAATTCATTATTGCTACTGATCTGATGACTCTGCTAAAATTACTGTAACACTCTGTGGTTTGCTCTGAAAACATATTATTGATTGGATGCTTATTTTGCCATTTAGGTACAAAACCCCACCACAGTCAATATCCCAGTCTCAGTGAGGTCAGTTCGTAGACTCATTGTCTTGTCAAGGAGGAGAAATATGAGTTAAATGCAGTCCTCTGTGCTGTGGGTCACTTAAACAACAGTAAACTGCAACTGAAGAAACACTAGCTCTTCCCTAAAATAGAGTAAAAATATGTCATCCCTGGACAGCGTTTTTGACCTTGGGAAGGCACAGCTGCAGCCATAATGTTCCTATAAAGACAAAATAACATTTTTTCAAACACTGTAAGATCTACTTATGAGCAAGGAAAATACAGGACTTCAGGGAGAAAAATCCAAACCTGAGCATTCTGACAGGTCTTACTGCTCCACCATGACGTGAACTGCGAGTGAGTTGCAGCAATCTAAGAGTGTACTGCCTGTCAGCTGGGCAGTGGTGACTCTCCATGGTAAGGTTTTCAGCCTGCTCCAAGTCTGAGATTAAATTTGGCTGTTTACATGGCTGCAAAAGCTGATTTGTGGATACCTTGTCTACTTGCCATATCCTAGCAGCGAGTACAAGTAATTTGGCTTGCTCTGCACGTTGTCTGCAAAGTAAAAGTGTTTTGATTAAATGTAGATGATTTTTTTAAACCAAATATTTTTTACTCTTTTAATACCACAAGGTTACATCTGTGGCTATAGCACACTACAGGTGCTTTGTTGCTATGAGGAATTATTAACTTTCATAAAGAAACTCTACTCTGCTTTTATAAAAAGACAACAGCAGTTGCACCAAACAAAGCAGGGCCATTCCCTGCTAAATTTATTATTAGATGTGAATGCTTCTCAAATTTTGCATATTAAAATAAAAATAACAAACCCAGAAAAAAAAAAAATTCTCGCCTTCTCAATATAGGAAGGAGAATGTTGTAAAGTGCCCCTCACCCTTGCTGTTTTCAGGCAGAGTAAGACAGAAACTATTATTTGGTTAGTATAATTTTTCATCCTCCATTGAACAACTTACATGACCTTTAGTGTAGGTTTTAAAGCTCAGTTGCCTATTCATTAGGTTGACAAACTTGTCAAAACCCTGCAGAACTATGTCAATTATGTCAAAAATGCTTACAGGTGACAGAATATGTGTCAGCACTCAGCTGACTCCTGTCAGCCATTGCTGAAATGACAAGAAACCCTTCTGGGGACAAAAGGAAGCAGAGGGAAAGGAAAGAATCCCACTCATTTTATTGACACTGGTCACTCACACTAGTGAGGGTTGTTGCAATTCCTTCTTCAACTGGAATTTGCAGCACTGTTCTTTAATGAAATGAGTAATTGGCTGCCTCTCAAAAAAGAACCTCAGGGTGGTGATCAACAGCCATTTGAACATGAGCCAGCAGTGTGCCCAGGTGCCAAGAAGGGCAATGGCACTGTGACCTGTATCAGCAATAGTGTGGCCAGCAGGAGCAGGGCAGGGATTGTGCCCCTGAACTCAGCACTGTTGGGGCTGCGCCTTGAATCCTGTGTCCAGTTTGGGGCCACTCCCAGCAAGAAAGACGTTGAGGGGCTGGAGCCTGTCCAGGGAAGGGCAACAGAGCTGGTGAGGGGTCTGCAGCACAAGGCTGATGAGAAGTACCTGAGGGAGCTGGGGCTGTTTAGCCTGGAGCAAAGGAGGCTCAGGGGATGCTCTACCATAACCTGAAAGGAGATTATAGTAACGTGAGGGTCAGTCTCTTCTCCCTGGTAACAAGCGACAGAACAAGAGGAAATGGCCTCATGGAAAGTGCCAGGGGAGGTTCAGATTGGAAATTAGGAAAAAATTCTCCACTGAAACGGTGGTCAAGCATTGAAACAGGCTGCCAGGGAAGTGGTAGGTCACTACCCCTGGAAGTGTACAGAAAGTGTGTGAATATGACACTCAGGGACATGGTTTAGTGAGGAACATGACAGTGCCTGATTAAGTTGAACTCACTGATCTAAACGTTATATTCCAATCTTCACAATTCTATGTCAAGAAACTAATATTTTATGATTTTTTACTGTAGCTTTCTGAGCAAAATATTTAAAAAAAAAAACAAACCAACAAACCAATAAAACAAAACAAATCTCTGTGGCTAAGATAAAAATTGATTAAAAGTGCTAATATACTCAGAAATTTTCTTAAAAACTCTTTTACCGCTTTGTAGCCAGCAACAGTCTGCAGTGAAGCTCCTGAAAATCATCAAATACACGTATATTGCCATGTAGATAGGAATCTACAAACTGTAAAAGTTTCCCTCTGCTCTCATTCATTTGCTGATTAGTTGCTTCTCTTTATTTAAACCATCTGTAAAGAATGCAGGGAAATAAACAGTATCTCAAGGAGAAAGAGCTGATGCAAACAAAACAGTTTATATTGGACAGTAGGTAGCAGTAGTAATTCTTGCCTATTTAGACTGCCCTGAACTAGTAATTCACTAAACATTCCTGTTTTCTTTCTCCATAAAACCTTTCCAGTAAATGACAGAGCGTGCTTTGCAGGCCAATCTGGTGACAGCAGAGAGTTTATAATGTCACTGGCAGAAGTAAGTGACTAGACGAATTGCCCTAGAAATTTTAGGTTAAATAAAAAACCAGAAGCTACTATGTATTAACCTTTTTTTTTTTCCTTCCTATAACCTTTTCTTCAGAAGGTGGCTTGTTCCTCTCTGTCTCATTTGGTTCACTGGAACACCTAGTAGGAATGAGGGCTCCACTGAGCTTGATATACAATAAATACAATACACAACAGTGAGCACCAAAGTATATTCAGAGACTTAAGGCTTAAAAACTAATTATATAGCAGGGACAAGCAGAGATAGGGAACACAGCAGGAAACAAGCAGTTTGCCAAAGTTTCCTTGGCATGCTGTTCCTTCCCATCTTTTACAACAGAAAAATAAAAAAGAAAAAGAAAATCAGCATACTGTTAGCATTTTTCACTCACAGGTCTCGAGGAGCTTTACAGACATCATTGCTATTCCCAGCTTTTGTAGGCTGGGAAAAGAAAGCACCTGATTTGTCTAAAGACTCACAGTGACATGATGGCAGACTCAGAGCATTGTATATCGCATAAAGGAGCCTTCAAATTGCTTTTCCTTTGTTGCATTTTGGTGGTTTGGGGTTTTTTTTCATAAATAAGAAATTGTTACTTTCACCTTCTCTCTGTTCTTGCCTTTACTTTGAGCAGCAGACCAAAGCACAGTAGATCCTATCCCCAGTTCTACTGCATAAAGGGGCTCTAAACCTTTAATAAGCACACAAAAGAGATTCCTTCCACACAGCAGTGCTATAAACATATATGGGCCTGGCTGTATCTCTTTCCTCTTGAGAAAAGGAGCTGGCTTATGTCCTAAATTTCCTCATAAGGGCCAAATACTATTGTCACAACAAGTGCATGGATCAGACTTTCCATGGAAAGGATAAGAAAACTGCTTGGACAGCCAAGTAGCTATTCCCACTTCTGGATCCCACATGCATCTAGTTTGACATCATACCTAAGAAGAGCTGCAAGCATCCTGTAAAATACTTCCCATTCCCTTAGTATAGGATTTTGAATCGAAAAATAAAAGCTAACTGGGTTCAGAGAGAAATGTCTTAAATCTCCAATTTTCTGAGAGAAAAGGGATTGGCTCTAGATATCTGCAAAAGAAAGCTTAAGAAGGGGTCTTAATCTGGTCTCTCCCCAATTTTTGAAATATTTGTAGCAGAGTTTCGATTCATTTATATCTATGTAGTGAAAAATGAGTGCTGAAGCAGGAACCTCATATACACGGGGTGCCTTGAGGGTTTACCCCTCTGATCATGCAAAGGCACACAAAGGCAGGCAACAAGCCACCCTTTCCAAGTGTCAGAGCTGGGCATTAGCAGAAACACGAACATCTGCAGTTGCACTGTGTGCACAGCAAATGACAAATGCTGACAGTTCAATGAATGGCATTGAGAGCAAGGAGCTAAATGATGCACTCGGCAGCTGAAGGGTAGTCATGACAGTCATTAAAAATGAAAAATTACTACCTTCATACATTGTGTCTTCACAAGCAAGTACTTGCCTTTGTCCCTGTTGAGACTTAAAAAAATCTACTGGAACAAACAGCTAAGAGTGGAAGCCGCACAACTCTGAGGAGTGGTATCATAACTGAGCAGTGATGCATGCCCAAATAAGTGATTAAAAACCAGACCAAGACTTTTTTTACTAGAAAGCTTTCCATCTAATTTTTAAAATGCTATTTTTGCACTAGAAAGAAACAAAAAATATTACTCAGAGCACCCCAACTCCATATTTTGATTTTCAGTCACAATGTGATTTGTATGGAGGATCACGCCATTCCTGCAGCAACCCCACAACACCCTGTACTTCAAACATCTTATAGTAACTGCTTGGAGTAAAGAAGCAACAAGTTCCAAAACTTCCTGCTGATTCTTCTTCATGTGTATACATCTTCCAGCTGAGTAGTTGGAAGTCTCAGATGTGTTGGTATGCGTCTTAATCCTTCTACTGGTAGCTTTGTACTTTGCCTAAAAAAGTTATACAAACATTGGGTCAGTGAAATATAGCACCATAGATTACAGTTATGGCCTCTGTAGAGCAGTATTAAAGTTTCAGTTCTGCTTTCAGCAAGTTTAAAGGATTGTGTCAGGCACATCAGCTAACAGAAGGACTGAGCAAGCTACAGTTCAGTGCCTCAAGGGGCTGATGACTGGAGCACTTGCTCTGCTCCAGATATTTTTGAGATTCAGTTTCACGATGCAAGGAACATGCAGATTATAGGAGAACAGTAGAAGTTGGTGAAATAAAGGAAAGCTGACACAGGTATGTTGCATATTATCAAGTCTTCTGACCACTCAGAAGCAAATCTCTATGTTACTGTAAAATCATACTGATGGCAAATTTTAGCTAGATAGTTTAAAAGTTAAATTTTTCATGTCTCCAAGTGAAAAAAGGATACATAAAATTTAAACTTTTGAATTTAGACTGTACTGATAAGTACATTGTGGAGGATATGTGGTGCCAAGGTCCTTTTATGTATCTAACCTT
>WEZZ01007981.1:18273-35285 GCA_013400585.1 Chloropsis cyanopogon | reverse complement strand
ATGTTATGCCTGAGAATTGAAGGCTGCCCTGCAGCCAGGCAGATCAACACAGCTCTGCTGAAATAAATGAGTCTTCAGAGGACAATCAATGGTCATAATGTGCCTGGATAACTACAGTGAGACCTCTAAAAATGTCAAATAGAGATACTGATCCTTTGCAGACATGATCTGCCAAATGGACAAGTTTCATACAGGACTCGACATTTCCATTTTAACCACTGGGTTCAAACAAATTTACAAGTTTCCCCTCTTTTCCCCACCTTTATGACCTTATTTTTTTTCTTTAAGCCTTTGCAAAACCATAAAACTAGTTGAAGATTAAAATGTTTCGTGGTGAGAAGACAGATATGATTACAAATGAGAACACACCAACCCCCAAGGAAGCCCCAGGTTCCCCTTTCATCACCATTAAAGAACACTCCATATGAGAATATTTACTTCATAGTTAATGTCATTGTATATTGTTTATGAATATGTAGTATACACTTACATTACCTGGAGAAATACAACATTGCAACATTTTTTGCTTCTTCACTTTCTCCACTATTATGTTCCCTGTAATATATTATTGCAAGGTGACTCAGGGCTTGCTTTGAAAAGAAAGAATAACAAATTGCTCTGGTAAAGCAAACCTACCTTTGACTTTTAAACAGATGGTAAGGAAAGTAAATTGAAAGATTAATTAGTCCTAATAGATAATTTTTTTTTTCATGTGTATTCTTCAAAAATGTACTCCGTGAGGTTGGAGGCTGTACAATTTACATAGTATAACTTTACAGATTTTGATTTCTCACTTGAATACCATTTTGTGAGTGCTGCAATCATTCTTATTTCCAGTTATTTGTTCTGGAAGAAAAGCTGGAATCTGCAGAGACAATGTGAGAACAGCCCATTTCCTTCCTAGGCTAATGAATATGTGATAGAGAGGTGTAGAAAAGGATAGAAGTTCCTGTGAACTCAGGCCATACACTTGCCTAGGATGGATATCAGGCTCTAGGGTTTAAATTCAAGAGTCACAACTGACTTAGGCCACCTGGGCTGCAGGACAGTCAGACACTGGCTCCCAGGACAGTCAACAGAGAAAAGCTGGTGTACCTTGTCAGGGGTTATAGAAGAGGACCTGATACAGCACTGAGTGGGGCTGTGATTTGGCAGCCTTAGCAATTCATTCATCACTTCCTCTAATGCAAATGCCTGAGTCTCTCCAAAGTGCTGTAAAAGGTGGTGATGGGGTGGAATAGGGTCCTTGCTCCTGGCAGCTGGTTCTAACCCAACAGCGCTGACTTTGCAACCCTCCTGAGAAAGGAATGAGTTACTGTGCCCACTCAGCATCCCAGTGCAGGCTTTAGTCCAGCTTAAGTACACATGTGCTTGAGCACCTTGATGAACTAGGGTTTTGGGCAGCAGTTTAAACATGAGTGTAGGTTCATGGGTGTTTTCTCAGTGTGCTGAAAGACAGAGCTTAATTGAATTGCCCAGCTGAATAAATCAAAACCACAAATCAAAGGGGTCCTTATTCTTCTCTTTAACTTCTGCATGGTGAAGTGTCCAGGAGCCCCAAGCTGCTCAACAGGGTCTTTTCAGGACAAGCCAAGTAAGAACTACAAGGTAATTGAAAATTTAAGCATAGGCTGTTCTTCTTTTCTCCAAGTCCTGCTGAAAAAGGCGGCAAATGCTGTGTACAGCACTCCCAGGAGGAAGATGAATTCATTTGATGTGCCCTCACTGATTTTGGTACATCACTCCAGCATTTTGTGCAACAAACAAGAAAGTGATAAGAAGGAATTTGGATTTCTTGACAATTGTCACCTGTCATATGCCAAACTTAAAAACAAGCTGTTGTGGATTATATGTCCTGTCTCCTCTCAGCAATCATGGCCATTTTAATGTTTTGGTACTTTCCCATTTTCCACCTGGCAGATTTACCCCTTTTCCCAATGAAACTGTGTTTTAGCTGACTGGAAGCTTTTGCAATTTGCCTGTGCAGTGTGGAGGTCAGCAGGAGAGAGTAGCAATCCCTCTCAAGGTCCTTTCTCTCTCCAAGGGACAAATGCAAAGTGATGTAAGTACAGCCCTTTCTCAGCAACATCTGTAAACTGCAAATATGCTCAGTCCAATCTATTTCCCCATGTTTCTTCAAGAATTCCCAACTTTTACATTGTTCATGTGTCAGTTAGATGCAATTGGACAAAAAGAAACAGTTTGGTAATGCCTACCGGGTTACTTTGCAGCATACAGCAGTGACCAGCCAGGTGCACACTGAAAATAATATTTCATTCTCTTTGTTCTGACTGCTGGGATACCCTGACTGGGACACAGACGAATTGTTTAAATGCAAAAGCCCAAGTTTCATTTTAAAAAAATTTAGCAAAGCCTTGAATGAATTACTGGCCTATTTGTCATCCTGGCAGTAGAAGGCATTTTCCATCTCTCCTCCTGAAGCTGTTCCATTTAGTATAAATAATGAAATATTCAGTGAGCCACAGAACAAGACTGGCTCTGTAGCCTGGGGGGCTCCACTGAGTATGAGAAGTTCAGGTGAATAGCTTTATCATAGGTGTATTGGCTATAATGGGTATGATCTGCTAAAACTGCCATAAAGCATTTTGGCTTAGATCCAGTCAGCCTTTTGCAACTGAAAGAAAGAAATATTGTGAAAAATTTTTCATCAGCTCTATTATAGATGTGCAATACAAGTGACAGTTTGTAAGGAAAAAGGAATTAGAAGAACCAGCACTATGAGTGCTACCACCTTGCACATTATACCTCTCACTGAGCTGAGCATTTCTAGGGGATAAAGAAGTTAGAAATTTATTCTGAACTGTAGCAAACTTGTGATTTCCTGAACCTAAAGGGAGTCCAGAAGACTCCCAAGCCTGTAAGCTACCAGAGCAGCTTACACTACTAGTGGCCAGAAAGATAAACTGCATATAAATGAATACTGAAGTGGACTAGTTTGATACTATTCTCCTGAACTTCAGTAAGTGTGAAATGAAAAGTCATACAGAGGATGAAAACTGTTCATTCAATATATATATATATATTATAGAAATCATGTATAGAGATTACTTTTATTCCTTTTTTATAGCTAATTAATTTTTTGAAAGACCAAAATGTCTAAAAAATAAAAATACATTATAATATAGCAGAATTACTCTACTCCTAAAATGGCATAAATCACATGGTCATCATAGCCTTTAGAGATGTTCAGCAGAGCAATATGTAGCCCTATATCTTCAATTGTAATAAATATTAAATTAATGTGGGATCAGAGATTCTGGAATAAAAGAGAAGAAGTTGAAGAATTTTCTAGAAGTCTGGGTTTAATGAGAGACATATCATATCTCCCCAGTTAAGGCATTTGTACTTTCTTTGCAATTATCATTACAGCTAATTAACAGTAAATGCTCACATTCACCAGCTATACTTAAGAGGTGATGATACCAAGGAGGAGTGGAGGGAAAGAGAGATGTAAATTTTTAATACCTTATTTGCCTTACGTCTGCATGGGAACCCTGAATAATTGATAGTAATGGTGGTTAACCCTGAACCCATCAAAAGGATCTTTACATGTTATCCATTCCCCAGCCTCCTCCATAAAAGCTCTCCCTGACACAGAGGGTGGCTTTTTGAGGCACTAATCTGTGATGAGAGATGTTGCTACCAATTAAGGATGTTGATTGACAGCTGCTCTCTACACAGAGGTTTCCAGCAGATGCTGTGCCTCCCAACCCTTCTCCAGCTTCTTGTCACAAAGGCTGGAAGTTGGTGTCCCCTTCGTTCCATCTGATCAGCTCAGGGGAAGGCTGTAACTTGCTTTGGTCACAACCAACCAGCTGAGCTCAGGGGGTGTCAGTAGAAGGTCTTTACATCTTTGGACCCTGTGACTGGAGTGGGCCAGGGATTGATGGCACATCCTGCTCTGCTGGCTGGTGACCTTCTGCATGAGGCTGGCCAGATGTTTCTTCCAGCTGGACAAAGTTTGTAGTCTCTACCAGAGAATATTGGGCTGGGATAGAGCTCCAGTTACCCAGTTTAACAACCTTCAATTATTTCTGAACATCACAGGGTATCCTGGAACTGTCAGGGAGCTCCCAGAGTTTGATATCAGAGCTCTGTTGTTGAAACATGTGAAGCCCCCTGCACTGTGGTTAGAAAAAGAAAATTTTCCTCTCTAGTGGTGCTAGAGCAGATGCTAAACCAGCTGGAGAAAAGATTTGCTTTGGGCTGATTGGCTCAGCAGGAGTTAGAGGCTGCCTTGGAGGCACAGCCCAGGGAATACACAAAACTTGTGGTGATTTCTGGCACTACAAGGAAAATTGATGCAACAAACAACTTGGGGGAAATGAAAGTTGCCAAGAAATGCCTGACAACATTCAAGGGCTGTCTAATTTCAATGGTCATGGCCATTAGAATAAAGCATACATTTACTTTCAAGAACCCATCAAAGTTCTTGTTTCAAGAACTCTGATTCTGCTCCTGCCACTGGTCAACCACTTTGGCTTTAAGTTGGATGCTCTTCTGCCACCTCCATTTCCTGGTGGATGTAGCTGGGATAGGTGGATTGACATTGCTCCCTTTGTGCATTTGTCCTGTTTAATGGAATGTTAACTCTGTCTCCATAGTGTCTGGAGCCATGTGGAGAGCAGGCTGCAGCCTATGGAGAGATCCCTGACTTACCTTTAAACTAACTGGATTGTGGGCTGCAAAAAGCTCAAACTAATTACAAATTCTAGGTAAGGATTTATCAGACCTTTTTTCATTATCCTCTCTTAAGTGGATTAGACCGTGCTGGTAGGAATAGAACAGTCATGGAATGAGTGTAAACCCATGCCAGATCTAAATATATTTGCCTAGTTATTATACACAGAGCAATAAGAGGCAGCAGGATTCCAGTAATAGTCAACTTAATGTGTTGTTAGTTTCAAGTGATTGTACATCTCTTCCCTGCAGAAGAATTGTTTGCTACACATGCACATTACATTTAGGAATAAATAAAAACACACTCTAAATCATAGCATTACTGTGGACTCATTTTCTGTCTCCTGGGGCATCACATATCCAGTGAACTGATTCTGGATGAATTCTGCTTCATTGGGACACTGTATGCAGCGCAAGAGCTTCTTCAAACCTTTCATAATACATTAAATGTTGTTAAAAAAGATCTATACCTATAAGGGGTACCTTTTATCCAAAAAGAGTGAATTTCTTGCCAACTCTCCATTGCAGACTTCATTTTCTCTTTCCCATTTCAGGAGGTTCACTTAAAAAAAGTCACAGTGACCTGTTTTGGGTCTGCTATTTTTGAATTGTGAACACTAGGAATAAAATTAAGAAGAGTGTGAACAAGAAGAAAGGTCCTGATGACTATGAACATTTTGGGAATATCTTTCACAGCTTCATGTCTGATTTTCAAAGCAAGTTGCCCTAGAAACTCCATGTGGAGTTCATAATAGATGCATTAAATTCACTACGAGGGGAATCAACTTTGTTGATGAGTAAATTGAGTTTATTGTCCTAGCAGCAAAAGCAGCATTTGACAAGTTGCTCTACAGTGATCTGGATTCCTTAAGGACTCATCATAGACTATGAGAGATGTGTAAACATGTCAAATAACAACTTAAAACCTTTTTTTTTTTATTAAAAAGAGAAAAAAAAAATCTGCCCTTTTTCCTTATGGAAATTGCCTTAAAAATATTACCCCTTTGCTAGGAATGACAAGACTGTGAGAGAAAATAAATAGGTAAAATCACAGTTTGCCTGAAACTTCACCAGCTGTGCTGATGCCTGATGCCTCCCCAGCTACCACAAAACAACTCCTAAGTCAATTAGGCTCCTGGCAGAGCTGTGTGTGCATTTGATAGGAGCTGCCACATTTTTGGAAATTTGGGCTCTTTTTTATATGTTAGCCATCACTCTGAATTTCTTGGGATTCTGATGAATGTTTGTAGAAAAAACAATGTTCTGTTAATGGTGTTATCTATAAGGAAGGAACCAAAAGATCAGAAAAATGTAACAGTGTCTCTTAACGTGAATTGAGTTTCCTACCAGTGTTTCTTCACATGGCTGTGTGTTTTCCCTTTTTCCTCTGCTTACATCCGTAGCCTGGAGCTGGTAGTTTCTTCAAGGTTTACAAAGCCACTTCCCCCCCCAAGAAGTATGTTTGTTGTGGGAGACACAAGGAAAGGGCTGAATACCAGTGAATGAATAGTAAGGAACTTCTTAAAAGAGAGTAAAATAGAAATACACATCTAAAAAAAAAGTCTGTAAATTCCAATCCAGAATTCATAGAATTGTTTTAAAGCCCAAGTTTGGTCACAGCCTTCCCACTTGGGTTAGCTCAGCCTGTCCCACACTGCTATAAGGCCTCAGCATGTGTGTTAGGAATATTTTTAGCCTTAATTTCAGCCATGAAAATGTCTCAGCATATCTAGAGGCTCACTGAAGTCGACAGGATCAAGAATACAATTTAAGCCAAAAAAGTATTTGAGTGAACCAAGAGGTGCTACCTCTCAAAAGGGAGATCCTCCCCTTTTTGGAGGATTACCCTTCTACCTTCAAATGCCCCAGATCTCCCAGGAACTCAGATGGTCTCATTTCCAAGTCTTTACCCTACCAAGAAAGGTGACCTTTGTTTTTGATTTTCTTTATAATGACTAAAGTAGATTTTTTGCCTCTGTTTCCCTCACCCTTTATACCATTAAATTTTAAAACAAAACCCTCATCTTATTTTACAAGCAGGTTTCATGCTCTTTCTTCAATTGCTTGGTTCCACTGATTTAGACACTTTCCTTTGTTTTTCATAATTAGCCCTGCAGATTAAGAGCATGAGAGTTTCTGCACAGGCTTATTAATTATTGCAATAATTATTCACAGCAGAACTGCAGATGCTTTTAACCTCAGTCTGTGGAGGAAGGGAGAAGGGAAGCACTGGCTGATTTTCTCTCTCTTTCTCTCGCAATCTGACATACCCTGTAATCTGAAACATTTATTGACAGCTTAATTTTCACCAGAACCCTTAGTGTGCTCTCTCTTAACTTCCTTCTAATCACTAGCCAGCCACAGGTGGATACCTCCTCTTGGCAACCTTCCACTTTGCTCCCTTTTCCAGATTTTCATTTTGTTGTGGCAATTGGTCGCTCCACAGACATTGTTCTCTCAAATTCCTTTTTTCATTGTTCCCTCTCTATCATTTAAATGGATAAAATCCTATAATTGCTTGTCTGAGAGCCAAGACTCCAGCAAGGGACCTATATTTTGACGGCACATTAAACGGTGTCGCTGATAGACCTCTCAAGCAAGAGTCAGAGTACCCTGTATTGTCCAAAAGGGGAGACTTTAGGTAAGGGCCTCAATCACTTCTTCACCTGTGCTAGGTCCTTTCCAGAGGTGCTATGTGTAGACTTATCCTGTTTTATAAAAACAATGTAAGGAGGGCGGTGTGAAGCGTTATAGCACACGACATTCTGGGAGATGAAGAGTGAAGTCCTCAGAAATAAAACAAAGACTTGTTTTATATGAAGCAAAAAAGCCACACATGGAGAAAAAATGCACTTCAGACTCCCTTTGAGACAAACGTAATTAAAGATAATATATGCCAAGAACTGAGGTAAAGAATATCCAGAGGAAGCCATTTGTCATGCAGAGCAATGACGCCCTATTTTAATTGGTCTCACAAAACCCAGTAACTAGGCCATGTATTTTGACACCCATCTACTGACACCTTCTTAGTCAGTCAGCTGTTGGAATATGTGCAGGTATCATTCTCAAACAATGGGAACTCCTTGGCCTTTTTACAAGGTGTACCTGGAGGTATAATCAGCCACTTTCCCCAGGTGTGAAGGGTATGGGAACAGGTACTGCAGGCAACTGTTTCACATCATTTTTTCATAAATTGAATCATATTTCCTCCTGCACCAGTTAGGAAGTTAGCCTTACCTATGGCTGACTTCTCTTTCCAGCTTCCTTGCTCTCTTGGGCAGGAAAGATTTTTAATTCTTTTTCTTCAGCCTAAGTGTTTTCCTGGAGAGGCCACAACTGTTGCATGTTACAAAGACCAGATTCAGAGGCTTGAAATTGCCAAGTTCCCTTTTTGCTTCTCCTCCTATCTCTCTTTACTACATAGAGGTGGTACGTTTGTTGTTGTCAGAGCATATAGTCCCATTCATAAAAACTTGACAGATTTATTAAAAATCCTTGTACCTGCAATTTCCAAAGGTGAATACAGTCTGAATTCTTCAGTCTTATCTCATACAGTTCCAAATTGTCCTTTTGCCTCAGCTGTGCTTTCTCTGCACTCTTGTCCTCACCCTACATTTGTCCCCACAGCTGACACCACTGCCCTTATTGAGCACTGAGACAAAGTGTGCAAGGAGTATGCCAAGCCCATTTTTAATCTCTACTTTATCCTCACTGCTTAGTGGCCCAATGTGTTGCCTGTCACCTGAAGGAGCATCTGAGCCTTAGGATTATTGGTTGCATTTATTTTTCAACATATGCCTGGGAGCCAGTCTACCTTAATGACACAATTCTCACTAGTCTGTCTTTTCCTCTAATAACATTACAGAAATTGCTATTCATATCCAACTCTGGACCTGGAGGGGGAAGCATCTATAACAAACTCCCAGCACTACTCAATAGAATCTCTTATTAACTTTTCTCTAAGCAATTTCACACAAATGTAGTTTATTTTATGTATCCTACTCCTTCTCATTCACTGTGCTGCATCAAGCAAGACCAGTTGGCCATCTTTGCCTTTCTTTCTGTTTCCAAACCCATTATAACTATGGTTACTGTTTTGTTATTTTTATGTTACTCCATTTATTTCTGATTTGACATATAGATAGCATCAGTGCTCTAGGAACCCTCCTTTATTGCCCATGTAATGTGCCTTGGGTTAACACAGGAAATTTCACTGGTAATCCTCAATGTCTTGACTAGACCAAGCAAGGACATTTTAACAACTGTATCACCATGCTGACAACTGGGGAGTCTCACAATGTGTCTGTCTGATAATATGACTCTGTTATTATGCTCTGATGGAGCCAATGGAGACTACTGAGCAGTGAGAACCCTTGCTGTAGTACAGGTGATCCTTATACAGTGCCAGTCCCAGCAGTAGGCTTCCTTTCTCTTTGCTGTTCATTTTCCTACTCAGTTCTATTCCATTCATTTCCTTTTCTCATATATTTGATTTTCCTTCCACTCTTCAGTAAATGCAGGGGTAGACTCTTCCCACTATCTAGTTTGAAGCTTATCTGCTTCATCTCATCTGCCTGGACCTCATGATGACCTGGCAGGGGTCAGTAACGTCCTGGCTTGCATTGAGAATATTACAGGCAGCTGTGCACAATACAGGAAACAAGGAGGCAGGCTGTGGAATTGTGAGGCAGTAGAGAGAAAGCAAATGAAAAGATATATTTAATTCCTCACACTGCACCATTAAACTGTTGAACTCAGGATGTTTTCAAACAGAGGAGTTCAATAAGAGATTTAACAAATTTTAGGCATAAAATATGCAAATGCTTTTATGCACAAAGAAACAACCTGAGGCACAGGATGATTCCTTCAATTTTCGGGAAGCACCACCCCAGGGATATGTTGCCCTGTCCTTTTAATCCATCTGTAAGCTTCAGATGATAGCCATTAGATGGGATAGGACCCTGAACTACATAGAATTAATGTAATTCTGATAATCTTGGATCAGCTGGGGAGAGTTTGCCCTTCTCTGCATCCCCAGTTTGTAGACATTTTTCTGGTGATACAGCTTTGATGATGATTGTTTTTACTTTTCTGACTACCAACCCCCCGTTTTGCTTTTTTACCTTTTTTTTTTTTTAATGAATCAAATAGAAATTAAAATACTCATCTTGTTCTTGCTGAATATGTTGACTATGTATTCTGCAGCCAAATCTGTAGTGCTGGCACTACACAACAGCATGAAGTAGTACTTGAGACAGAGACAGGTTGCATTTCTCATCTGGCCAGGTTCATTTGTTTGGATAGTCTAATGCATCCTGCAAAACGGGGAGAGAGAGAATGCTTTTGCCCTCTGAAAAGCAGAAAGCATTATAAAAAATAATGAAATACAGTACAGTCCTGATTATTCAGATGCCACAGGGAAAGCTAAATAAACCTGGATAACAGAGGTTTCAGAAATTCAAGGGACTTGTCAGCATAATTAATAGAAATCAGGGGACATGGCCATGTTTTGGATAATAGAAAGTTCTGGACAACAGGGGGGAAGATGACCCAGGGTTATATTGCAATACCAAAGCTGAATTGTAGCTTCCACAGCTCTCATCTTAAAAGACTTTCCTAGTATCTGTTTACCATCCAAAAATGCACTCTGCTTGAGAGAGACAGTAACCACCACGGGTACTACATACAGTAAAATAGGATCAAAAACCCTGAAGTTGCTGAGGAAGGGGACACTAACTAGTGATGTTTATATGTTTTTTCTCCAGATGTGATTAATTTAGTCAAAGTGAAACTACGCTACAACCAACAAAAGGGATAAGCTTCGGGTTGCTTTAATTCTCTAGGACTTTCCCCTTTTCACAGCATCCATTCATGCAGCACATTTTTGTCTCATCACAAAAGCTACCCTTGCATGTGTTGTTTTGGGTACCATTCACAAACCACTGTAGGGTAGCAGTTGGCAGAAGCTGACATTTAAATAGAAGCATTTTAATGGCAATTAGAATAATTTATTCCCATTCCATTTGCAAAGTTAAGCTATGTTCTGCTCTAACCATAAGGCACACAGATAAATGGATAACCGTGCAGGCATCACACTGTCAAAACTAACACTAGTTGATCACAAGGCAAGATTACATTTGGCTTCTCACTCTGCAAATGTTGCATTTCCAGACATATCTGAAATGTTTTTCAACATCCTCAATGGAATTTTGTTCATTGTTTTGTGAGAAAGTCCCCATAAGGAAAACAAAATATTTTCTATGCTTGGGATCTGAAAATAAACCTTAACTGGTTTTATACTCTAAGACATTAAAAACTGATAGAGGATTGGTCAATCTAACTGTCTGTAAAGCTGTTCAGTGATCAGTTCTTTCTGACAAGGCCAGTGGAAATTTTGCAAACAACAGTATTCTTCTGAAAGTGCTTTTAGCAATTGCTTTATTTGGAGATATCCTCATATATATAAAAGTTCTATTTTTAAACAAAAATCACAAACTAGCATTCTTTTATCTCAAAAAACATCCAGTCAAAATGCTATTACTTTCAGACAAATTCTGATCATATCTATTTCATTATTATACTTCATGGCTTCATATTTAATGCTCTCATATGTAATGGAATGTTTTAACTTATTGCTTTCAAAATCCCACTGAAGAAAATGCCTCTGCTTCTTTTGGCCTGGATGTTACAGCTCTACAGCAACTGCAACTCTGTCTCCTTTGCCGTGGTGCAGGTACTCTTGTGCAAGGTGACTACAGAATATTGGCACATGGTTAAGTCAGCTTTGTTATTCTCACTCAGTGAGGAGACAAGAACTGCTGTCTGCTGTTTCCTTTAACCCTACCACTACTTAAATTTGTGTGGCTATTCCTAAACTTTGTAGGGAAACATCCAGGCTAAAATTAACTTTTTAAAAATTTTTTTCCTCTTCCCTCCAGGAATAGCTTGGAACTGCTCAGTAATTTTATTGTGTTTATCATTAACTGTTTAATCAATAATGACTCATTATCTCTATTAGCAAAGAAGTTATTAAAAAAGCATGGAAAATACAAGGATGGCCCCTTGGCAGATGTCACTGTACAAACACAGGACTGAGAATGCTTTGCTTTCTGTGAGGAAGGTTCAGAGAGGATCAATCACCAGGACTACACACATCTGTGCTTGAAATTAAAATATGATGAAAGTTCAAGGATGCATAATGCAGAACTAGAACATCCAGGCTTCACAAGGCAGCAGTTCAGGACCTAGGGCATTTTATTTTATATATTCATTTTTCAAGTGATCCATGCTGAATTTAAATGGTGATAACTCATACGTCTCTCTTTTAATTTACTGCACTAGAGCAACTGGGTACTTCCTACAGCAAATCAACTCAGGTGATGAACATGCATGAGGTGGGTTTTAGTGGGTTTTTTGTTCTTCCTATCAACAATATATTGCTTGCATTGATGGGTTTATGACACATGAACTGTGGTCTTGCACTGGTGTGTGGCTCTGTGCCATATCTGTGGTCGGGGCAGTTCTGGGTTTCACTGACAAACAGGGTAAAGCCTGGAGCTCCAATTACATGGTGGAAACTGTGTTGTATGACTCTGCTTTCTTAAGGGTAACAAATGGATGCTTTTAGAAAAAAAAAATCCAAAAAAACCCAAACAAACCCAACAAATGCATCCCAGGAAAATTTCTGATTGCATTATGAAACATAAAGACTATTTGTGTTGTCAGCCAGGGAACATTCATGATTCATTTGGATTTCATAAGGAAAAAAACCCAACCAGCTGACAGAAAAAAAGAATTACTTCAAGCATGAAATAAACATTTTATTTTTATAAATATACAGGAAATTCAAACCAGCTGCAGTTAAAAATATCCTTTGTTTGCAACCAGCAAGTTGAAATTTTGTTTTTATGCAAGTATTGTGACCATTATCTGATATGAAAGCCTGACATACTGACAGAAGTCTTTATGTCCCTATATGCCAGGTGATCCTCATCTCCTTCTGACATCCCTGCAACTAATATCACACCCACACCTCCCTCAGGACTTGAGATACATGTAAATAGTCAGCTGTGTATTTGTTCTGGAAGTCTTGTTATATATGTTGATACATATACTATTAAAAAATGAGTCAGATATTTACAACCAGGAAGGGGGTTGCTTGCCCTCTATTGCTATTTTCTGGATGACCCAATTTGCATTGGGGCAAAACATTTTGCAGGTCCAAATCAATTTCTCCAATCTAGAACAAAAAAAAACCCAACATTTTTTTTCAGTGATACTTTCAGACTTTGACCTCATGTTTTGTTAGCACATTTGTCTTCTTGCTTACATATGCATGAAAGGATCTTTATAATTCTTGCATTGAATATTTGGTTGACATTGTGGTCCTAAGGTGGTATCAGGAACAAAGGACCTGAGGGAGAGGAGAGATGCACAGCCAGCTGCTAAACAGCATAGGAATGATCTGAGCAGTGTGGGGTGCTGCTGGAGTGGGTGGGTAGGTCAGGTGAAGGCTGAAATGGGAGAATGGATGGATGCAGGAGGAGGCAGCCAAGAGATCAGCAAGGAGACTGAGAGGGCAGGACAAGGGAGCCATGGAAGAAGGGGTAATGAGATTAGAGGATCAGAGAGTTCAGCTGCAAACTACCTTGGCGAGTAGGTGTGAGAGAAAGTTCAGGGAGGTCAATGTGCTCTCGTTGGAGAAGCAGTGATGCACTGCAGGGGAGCACTCGGGGCTGCAGCAGCCGGGAAGTGGCCTCTGAAACAGGCACAAGGATCATGAACTCAGTTGCTAAACTATTTGGGCAAATTAATTACATAAATGCTGCATGTTCCTTATTTAACGAATGGAAAATTAAAGAGGCTTATATTGCAAAGCAAACAGCAATTAAACCTGCTGCATCTGCACACGTGTTTGTGCACCTGGATACCAAATCACTGTTGCCCAGGGCCAGGACAATTCGCTTCAGTGGTAGCAGCTGAAGTAAAAATAGTGGTAAACTGGTGAGAAAAAGCAGTAGCTGCTGCAAAGCTTTTAGGGGACACACTTTCAACTAAAACATAAATATTTTAATTGAGTTATTTGCCATAAGTCTATGGATTTATTTCCATAAATCTATGGAAAATAGATTTCTATTTTCCAGAAATCCATTTCTAATGTATATGCATGAGAGTACTGGAAGCCAAAAGGTAAATCCTGTGGTACATAAACATACATGCATGCATACATATTGTTTTTGGAAATAAATTTGATGTAGAAGTGGCTCATTAAGCTGCTATAGTTTTTAATTAAAACAAAAAGTAAGAAGGCTGGATGCCATAAACAATACCGAAGTGAGTAGAAAAGGGTCAGTCAGTGTCAGCCTTGAAATTCAGATTAAGGCAATTACTCAAACCAAAGGCACAAACAAGAAAGCCAGATGTAGTGCATACTGAAACAAATACCTTCAGAGGAGAGCAAGCAGAGTAAAAAGCTGCCATTCACCCGCAGTGTGATGTCCTAAGGCTGAAATATAACAGCTGGGGAACGACTGCAAAATTTCGACTGAAGTGCAGAACAGTTTGGTGTTGTGTCTCTGTGCATGGCATGTGGAATGGGCTCAGCACGAGTGGGGACAAGGCAGGTCCTCCTCTTGACAGAGGTGCCATCCAGGCCAGGGTGTTGCTTAGGCAGGATCAAAGAGCACTGATACTTACCAGCAGAAATGCAATGGAAACTCAAAACAAGGTTGAATTTATGTGACACAATCCTTTTCATGTTGTTTGATAACCTTTATCTATTCCACAGGTGCTGACTTGCGTCTCTCTCACCTTCTGTAATCTCTTCTCCCTGCACTGAATGCATTTTTACCCCTCTTTCTTCTAACACCCCTTTCCCTTCTAGTACCTGATTGATTAAGACATTTAGGTTAACCTGAGGGCATAATTGCTAACCAGTGGTCATAGCTTGACTCTGCGTCCTTTTTGGGACTGATGAAGGAAACGCATACCTCCTAGCTTGCATGCTTTTCTCTTTTCTTTTACCTCTAAAGAGTGTCAGCTACAGACTATGCCACTTAAAATGCAAAAGCTGCATTTTTGACCTATTAAAGTAAATTTCCTCAGGAAATCCACCCAGACTTTAACCTGAACAGAAGAAGAAGAAAAATGCAGAAGATTAAGATGTCAAAGCCATACACTTTCCAGCCTACACTGAATCCCCTGTGTGGCAATTCTCTCCTGACCATGGGAATTACCAAAGCCAACAAAAATATCTGCTCCACTACAGAAATGAGTGGGAACCCTGGAAGCACCTGCAGTTCCCCTGGGTAGGAATGGCAAGGCTTTACTGGTAGCCTTTTGGTCAGCTTCCAGGCACGAGCCTGTATTTGCAGTGCTGAGCAGCACCGATCCAGACTGGAAGGGAATGACAGTGGTATCTGGGAATCATCCATGGCCCTGCTCATCCTGCTGGCCAGCCTGACCTATCTGGCCTTCCTTCTCTCTCTGGGCAAAGCAGGGGCTGACCCTGCAGCTCCTCAATGAATGAAGCACCTGTGCAGGCAAGTGCTTTGGTTTTACTTCTCATATAGTACTTGAACCCACAGATTTATATCTGTGCAATGTACAGTTCTGAAAGCACATCAGCGCTCCGACTGGCCACAAAATGCCTCATTACCTTTAAAAAGCAGAAGGACAGTTTATAGCCTGTGAGGGGCCACAGGCTGAGACTGGGGCCTTCATGTAAAGCTCCCAGCAGGAACCAGGCTGGGAAAAAGCGGCCTTTGAACATGCCCACAGAAATGTGTATGAGCTTGAGCCTTGTGGAGGGAGTCCCCAAGGCCCTGTGGGGAAATTTCCCAAAATGTTTCTAAATTTGGCTTCTGGTTCAGTTCAATTCTTTGCTGATCTAATTTGCCATGAATGAATAAGTAGTTTAATGGATACTAAGAATCCTTCTTGGCCCTCCCACTGATATGTTGTCAGACACAATTGCACTGGACTGTGGTGCTCCTCTGAACCAGATTTATCCAAAAATGGATCTGGACACCTTAGGCAACTGCACAGATGCTGCTGTTGTCCTTTTGAGGTTTAGCGAATCTGTGCTGGAGTTGTGAGGTACTAAAATTTGTCTGTTCCTGTACTGTCCCTGAACACTGTAAGTCTGGATTCCCAAAAGGTCCAGAATCACTCCCTTCAGTGTGCTCAGAAAATGACTTTCAGTCAAGACATTAGCAGTCACAGGTTATTTGCAATTCTCTTAAATGTAAGGACTTTAAACAGATCCTCTTCCTTTTGTTCTCTCTGAGCCTCAGGGCTTTTTCACGCAGATCTGCCACAGTTGTTCCTTTTGTTTACTCGGCTGTGTAATACCCTCAAAGAATTTCCTTCTCAGAACCACGGGCAGGAAAAGTCCTGGTGCGGCAGCTGCAGAGAGCAGCGCTGCTCTTATGCACCAAATTAAGGCTAAGTCAAACACTTTGTAACCTGAATTTGAGCTTACACGGGGATTGTAAAGGCAGAAGTATCCCCACCACTAACAAAACCTCAAAGTGCCGAGGCAATGATAGGATTCCTGTTTCCTTTCAGAGGGCTGTGTTACTTCAGCTACTCAGGGAGAGAAAGACGAATGGAGAGGGCAAAATAACCTAGTAATGGGAAGTAGTCTGATAAAAGACTCATCAGGGTCAGTCTTGAACAATTCCTGCTTTTCCCAGTGTAGCTGTGTGAGAGCTGAAACACTGAAGGGTAGGAATGACCTGCTGCCATTTTACCAGAAGAGTGAAATATGAGTGTCTTCCTTCAAATACCAGCTTCTAGGAAAGGCAGTCTCAACAAAAAATTGCAATGGTCCCTGAGGCAAAAGTCTGAGCTTCGTTTTGTTTTCTGCTCTTCCATTGACTGATGAAGCCACATGGTGTTCAAGGTTGGGAACCAGGAAGCCTGGATTCCTCTCTGATGGGCCATCAGGCCTGCTTCCTTCTCTATTTTACAAGGAAAAAATACTTGAGTTGCCTAGAGGATCAACCCTCTTTCTCTCTGCCTCTTCAACACCCATGAGTGCCCCACTCACCTGGGATGCTTGGGGCTCTGATTTAACGTACACAGACCTCATGGCTGAAGTCTGCCTTTTTCAAAACATTTAGTAAACCCCAATTTTTTGCAGGTTACCTTAACATTTTGCTATATATCCAAATAGACAACCCTCTTATTAGATGGAGAACACTGCCATTTTAAGGCCCACATTCTTGGAAAGTTTTAGTAAAATTGGAACCAGACTCACTCAGTGTTTCTTTTTTTTTTTTTTTTTTTTTTTTTTTTTTTTTTTTGGG
>WEZZ01007981.1:5131-15887 GCA_013400585.1 Chloropsis cyanopogon | reverse complement strand
CTTTCCTTTGTTTCTGTGAGATGCAGCAGGACTCTTATCCTGTTGAGTGGTGGGGAGCTGTGCACTGCTCCCCATCTACCTGAGGTATCTCAGGTGAGTTTAGTTGCGGCGTTCCTGCAAGTGGGGGAGAGAACACTAAGGAAAGTCTCCAGGTAAAGCAATTTCTGGAACAGATGGCAAATATAGAGAAGTTGTCAGGGTCACTGAAACAAACAGCAGCTTTGGGCTAAGAAACTTAACGTGTGTAATATTTTAAATCCAAACAACTAACATGAAGATCATGGGATGAAATCAAAGGGCTTCCTTCTATCTCAGAATGGGAAACTGGGATTGGTGTCAGGGCCTGCTTAAGAGATTTCTGGTGCAAGAGGCTCACAACAGAAATAAATCCTGTGCAAGGTTATTTGCCACACAGAGCCAGAGCTGAGCCAGTCCCATCCAGCTCTGAGAGTTCAGCTTCTTTCTTCCTCAAAGGAAGGACTGTCACACCAGCCTGGCATGTAAGGATACATGGTGCAATGGTGAAAGGGGCAGAATATAGTGAGTCAAGCAAGCTGTCGCCTGAGAAGACAGCCCTGGAGTCAGAAACCTGTCCTTGAGAAGCATTTGGAAAGTTGGTTTGCTGTTGATATAATTTTTGGGAGGGATGGAAATCACTCAAAACTTGCTATGAGATTGAGGCATTTGTCTGCCAGCAGGGATCCTGGTGTGGAAACTGCTGAGACAAACAGGATTGTAGAACAGGTTTTGCTAAACTTGAAACCACTGATTTTTTTTTTTTTTTTTTAATTTTTTTTATCTCTGCACCTTATAGTTCACTAGTATCATAAATTTAGCTAAAGCATAAGAACAATGCTAAATTATTTGGGTGCTTTGGATAATTTGGGTGTTCTCTTTGAGAACCTAGTGTATCAACATAGAGAGAGCGTGGTCTGACAGATTCCTGCACATCAGCCAATCCAAAGCCAAAAGACAGCTCACATCTTAGAAAATAATGTACCTCTTCTATTAAGAGAGCTGTTACACCAACCCATCCCCTGATTACCACACCCTTATCCACATTCCAGGCTCACATTCCAGTGATCTTAACTTCAATGTTGTATGTTGCAGTCAGGCTTGTAGAATCCTCAGTGGCTAACAGACAGCCTGACCTGCAGAAGAAATGAAGGATATCTCCAGTGTCCATTTGCTCCTGGTTCTCCCAGAGACTCTTGGGGGGTGCCCCTGTGGGTATCTGACACTCACAGACCTTTGTGCAAGAGATGAGATTTTTCTTCTCTCTTATTTTGGTTGACTGCTTTGCCAAAGGGAAGGAAAAATACTCAGTGGGAAAATGTTTTCTCAGTAAAGGAGGATTAATTAATGTTAGCAAGAAGGTCATATCATTTAGATCAAGACAATTTGTGGTGTCTTAAGGGGATGAAAATGTGCATCTTTATAAAAACCAGAAAAATCCACCCCTAAATATAATCATCCTCAAACAGAAGACAGAAGATTTTGCTTTATGAATTTTAAAAGTTCCGGGGACTTTCAAAGCCTACTGTTTAGGAAACTCAACCTTGGGAAAATGAGATTGAAAAACTGTTGCCGAAGTCTATTTTTTCCAGTGAAGAACAGCTTGTGTATAGAGGTTTGCTTCAGAAGACAAACTAGTGGCTTGAATCTTAGAGAGGCAGGTGATCATATGGTATAATTGGCCCACTTTTAGAACCAGGATACAGGATTTATGTCTATTTGTCAGAGATGCATTTAAAAACTGTATTGTGTCCTCACTGAGAAGGGTTATGATTCCTGTACAAAAAGAAGTAAAAAAGAGGTCTGCCAGGGACTGAGCTGCCATATGTGGGTGCCCACTGTATTTCACCTTTATGTCACCTTGAAGCTGCCTGGGACGGTCTGTCCCGGCTCAGAAGGGAGGAGATAAGAGCAGGTAAGAGCAGATAAGAGCTCTGTGTCACCAATGATTTGGTGCTATGGAGGAAGCAGCATGGCAGTAGGCACAGGATGCACCCTCAAATTCTTCATTATACCATTCACTGACATAATTGGAACTATTAGTGGCTGCTGTCTTGATTAAATCTGAACAGCCTGTGGGGTTCTCTGACTCTGAGATCAGTCCTGTGCAGCATCATGGCACAGAGCTGCATGTCACCCATGGGTACTTGTATTTCACAATGCTCCCATGAAACAGGAAAAAAGAAAAGGAAAAAATAAAACCCCAAACAATGAAACACTCTTCAAAGCAGATGAAAGGTAAAATCCAAACCCTAAGAAATTGGTTAGGGACACAAGTTAAGCCTTCCAAAGTTTTTTGAAAGAACAGGTCTTTTAGTACAAACTCTAAAATATAGATGGAAAGGAAGAAAGCCCCAACCAATGTGATGTAGAAACTAATAGGCTGATGTGTTTAAATGAACACTTGTTAGCAGGACTTCAAGGTAAAGAGCATTTAAGGATCTGTACTTTTGTCTTGAGTGAAGAACTGACCCAGTAAATTTATAAATATGTAGATAGATTGTCTGGGTTACTCACTCTGGAATGAATACAAAATGGATATAGTTCTCAGTTCTGAGTTCTTTACTCATTTGTAGAGTTATTAGTGACTTTTAAACAGTAGATTGTTCCTAAAAACCCAGCGCAGATAATAAACAAAAAGTTAAAAAAAATTGTCTTGGTGTTTACTCTAGAGAAATGGGAAAAATCCCATCCCAATACAGGGAATGAATCTGGGAAAAAGGTCTAAAATTGAAGTTTCAGTGTAAGAGAAAGTTATATACAGCTCATTGAAGAAGTCAAGGCACGGGCTGAAAATAATGCCTTAGGTGGATTAAATATTCTTGGGTTTTTAGGATGTTTTGGGATGGTATAACCAAGTTACTGGGGTGAAAAAAAGGTGCAAATAATTACATTTGGGTAAAGCATAAAGTCATTGTGAGATAAGATTTAAAAATCTTATAAATTATTACCTGTTTACTCAAATCATCACTTTGTAAAGACTGCAGTTAAAAGGAATCACAACACAATGCAGAAGAGTGAGACATACCAGGGAGCTGGAGCTAATCAAGGTATTAATGAATGATCTGAGAAAAGCAGGGAGTAGTGAAATGACACTTTGTATTATCACAAAACTTATTTAGATTTTACCATCCTGAAGTTGATGATGCAGATAAATAGTTGTGGATGGATGAAATGGAGAGGCTGAGTATTAAAATGGTAAATGAAATTCAGTGTTGCTAGGTGCAAAATACACAACAGGAACAATAACTCCAGCTATCTAAGTTAAATCAAAGTTAGTCATTGCAGACTTCCATGAAAACATTCCCCTATGCTTGTCGGGGTAAAAAATATCAGTCAAATCAAAGTATAGGAATGTCTATCAGAAATTATGAGGAAAATGGTAAGAAAAGGGCAGAAAATTAATTTAGTCTGTAGATCTGGGCTATGCCCACGTTTCCTGTCTACAATATAATGTGAGCATAGGGATGACACAGTTTGGGTATATGGACCAGAACAGGATCAGTCTGTTCAAGTGTTGTGCTGGAACCATGAACTTCTCTGGGACACAGCTTAAATATGACCTCAGGGACAGGAAAGAGGCAGAGGCAAGGGCTGTCCCCTCCCAACACCTGGGTGAGACAGTAGAGGATTGTGAATGCCATGAAATGCTGCTGACCCCTCATGGAGGTCAAAGGCTGGAGCATGCTCACCTCTGGTCGGGTGCAGTGGGCAGGTTTGTTTCTCCCCATAGCTCCAGCTGCTCCAGCTGAATAGCAGATTGCTGTTATTTAGCTTTGGTAAATTCTTGACTTTGTAATATTCAGATTATGCAGCCAGCTGCATTATAGACTATTAGGCCAAAGCTGCTTCTCACTTGCTGTAGTTCTGCTATAATAAATATTCATAGCTTCATTACAGGCTATGGTTTTCCAACCTACGTACTAAGGGATTATTTGGGAGTTTTGCTTTAATGATGCACAAAAACTGTAATAGTCCTTTCAGAGTCTTATGCAACAATATGTTTGCTTCTTCTAAAAGCTAAATAACTCTTGTTTTGAATGATTTAGTAGCAAACTCACTTAGTCACTGTGCTGTGGTTCAATGATCTGCAAAATTTTCTTTTTAGAAATACAGACCCATTATGTAAATACTAAGGAGCATCTTCAGGAAAATTAACTTCAATTTGTTTTTGTCGGGTTTTTTTTGTTTATTGCAAATTTTATAAGCTTGAAACTCGTAGATATTTTTCCCCTTAAAATATGCAAAGTAAAATTGTTAGCTGACTCAAATAATTGATAAAAGTTTTAGCCATGAAACACTGCTCAAAGTGAATTTTGTATCTCCCAAAAACAGATGATAGAAGAAGAGGGTTTGCCCAGCAAATCCCTGAGAAAGGATGTTTATTTGATTAGGAATTGTGGTTTCACAACCTGGTCAACTTCTATTATTTGGTCCCTCCATCTACTTTCTCCTGAGTTTCCTACTTCTGAATGCCTTCCATCTCAAAATGCTATCATCTGCAGAAGGGAGGGATCTAAACTTAGTACTTGTTCGAGATGTGAGTATTGATTTTTCTGTATGTCCAGCTTCTTCCACAGAGGTATCTTGATTCTCTCTAGTAGGTTTATATACTTGTGGAATACAGTCCTGCTAAACAATTTTCAATGCCAGAAAAAAATTACCTCATCAAGGTTCCTCACAGTTTAATGACTATAAAAGCTTACACTGAATGAATTTCAAAACTTAAAAATACCCTCAGTGGGAGGACTCTGTTTGAAGAAACGTTTTGACCTTACAGAAATGAACAGGGTAGGTATCTCCTAGCATGTACTAACTCCAGGATTCATATTTCTCCAAAATAGACAACTGAAGCCAAGAAAACTTTTATTAAAGCAGTTGGGGGAGATTGAGATACTGACTGAACCTATTTTTCACACAGTGGCATTTATTGAGCTATTAAGTCCATGTTATGGAAAGTCAGGTCATTAGAAGACCAGTGCTGTGCTGATAAAAACAAAATGTGTGAGAGGTGGCAATGGCTGGGGAGGAAAGTCACATTTTGGTTTATTTTTCCCATTCTAAACAGCACAAAAGTAAAGTGTTTAATTAATTGTTTGCTCTGCATTTAACAACTTTGCATTAGTTCATTTGCTTAAGTGCAGCAGCAATCAAGAACACATTAGCTAATGCTGCTGCTCAGCGAGGGGGGAGGCTACAGGCAGGTGCTGGGGTCAGTGTGTGCAGAATCAGGGGACCATCAGTCTCCTCCTGTGTTAATTTGTCTGCAGGAGTTTTCCACAGTCACAGCAGCACAGTTGGACACACCAGCCATTTCCAGCTGGAGCATTGAGGGTTTTTATGAGTAGATCCAGCTGGAAAAGGTCTGGAGTCAAAGAAGTGTATACTGATGAGTGACACATTGCACTGCCCTCCTGCCAGTCTCTATTAATTCTGCTGTGTGCTTCATCCCCTGCCAAGAAGGATGGTGAAAAAATGAGGGCACTGTGCAGGAGCCATGGAGATTTGAATTAATTTACTTCGCCTCCCTAAACTCCCTTGAACAAATAATTCATGGCAAGATTTGAAAAGGAACGTGAAGGTATGGTTTCAAACTTTCAAAAGAAGGTTTAAAAGAAGTCACTGAATTATCCTCATTTGTCTTCACTTAGACCAAGGCTCACAGTCTAACACAATTTTCAGATGAATAATATGAGACATTGAGACTCATCTCAGGTCTGCCAGATGCATTGCAGATGAAGTTTATGAGAACTCCATGGGAAAGAACCTTTAATAGGGGACCAGGTAATCTTATTTGTCAAAGGATTTTTCTCAGAGGTTTTATTTCTTTTTTGTTTTGTGTTTTTTTTGTTTTTATTTGTTTGTTTGTTTTCTTTCATTGGAATAATGAGGAGTATTTTGGATTACTTGGATACACATATTCCAGATACATCTGCCCAAGAGAGGCCAGCTGGGCAGGAGCTGACACTTGTCCAAGGTTTTACCTCAGTCATCCAAATAATGAGCTATGGTGAAAATTTAAGCTCCTGTTTAAGAGCAATGAAATGTGTCTGAGCAATGAGGAATTAACATTAATGTTACCCCCCCATCAACTGTAC
The DNA here is from genome assembly GCA_013400585.1 of Chloropsis cyanopogon. Lineage (NCBI taxonomy): Eukaryota > Metazoa > Chordata > Aves > Passeriformes > Irenidae > Chloropsis > Chloropsis cyanopogon. The sequence goes on along the minus strand of WEZZ01007981.1, from coordinate 9,774 downwards.
AGCAGTAACCAGCCACATATATACTTCATTTTAAATATGACACAAGTGCCTTGGCTTGAACCACCACAGGAGGGCTGTACATCACATTTGCTGTGTACAGGAAGAAGGCAACTGGCCTGTGTAATGACACCAAGATGAAGAAAATGCTCTGTATTTTCATCCAGATGTCTGTATTGGGGAACTTTGAGCCAAATACCAATGCATTCTTATATTTTATAGCTTTTCATTTAGGTCCTTTGTTTGAGTGTAAAATTATCCCAAAGCAGTATCCCAAGTCTGTGACTGGGGACCAACAAGAAGAGACCCAGGAAAAGGGCCCAAAGAGATCTGAATTAAACTATTGAGACACAGGAGCTGAATGATACATTTGAATACTCGAAACAGACCTCAGAGGCAGAAACTTCTATTTCTAGAATCCTGCCCCCCCGCCTCCCTTCTGGGTAGTTACATGTCTCTAAAAGCATGTTTAATCTTGGCCAATTAAACTTGCTAGCATTCAGCACTTAACAGGCATATTTTTTTGTTTGTTTGTCTTTAAAGAAAGGCATTTGTTGATGATAATACCTTCTCAACCCAAGAGGCTCTTTTTGAATTAAAACAGATAAAGGAAGGGATCATTAAGAACAATACACGTTTGATTTTTGATTTTCAGATACTTTAACCTTAATTGATTTCTTTTTATTCCCTGCTGTGCTTTAAATCATTTTGCTAAATATATCTGCTCTTTTCACCTGATCACAGTGGCAGGCACAGGTAACTGTCTGGAGATGCAGGAGAGAAAAAAGGATATATAACAAGTTCAGAATATTCCCCCTTCAAAAGTACAGTGAAAATCCAGGAACACTTACTGAATGCCAACCATGACAAAACTCTCTCTTGCTCCTACAGTCTCTCAGTGAAACATGTATTTGCAATTATCATGTCTGCTCCCTTATACCACCTCAGGACTCGCTATTCCTGAAGCTTTAATGGCTCGTGCCTGTTTGTGCAGGGGTGCTGTTGGGTTAAAGCTCTTGGCTGCAGGCTGCTGGATCTGCAGGGGCTGTAGCACCAGCCTTTAGACAAATCCTGTGCCAAAGCTTTGGAGCACCAAGCTGCTGTTGTCATGTATGAGGAAGAAGAAGGAACACCTGGATGATCAACTCACCACCTCAGTGCCACACTTTGCACCTCCCGCTGCCATTCTTCATCCCCTCATCTCTTTCCCCTTTCTGCAGCAGGAATGGTCTGACCCAAGTAATCTCTTGGGTGACAGCATTCAGCTCTGCATACATTTCAGAGAAGTGGTCTTCCCACTCACCACAACATAGCAGAACAGGGCTTCCCCTATAGCTCCCTGCTCTTGGCAAGGAGCTGGATAGAATTTGTCACTGACAATGGCTCCTCTGGGCTGCCTGATCATCCCACTGCCGGGCCCAGCTCTCTCATAACAAAGTACAGAGACAATCTACATACAAATATACATTTGAAAAATCCATTCTGGGAGTCAGAGCAAGATACAAGGCTCTTGGCACCTTTTTATTTTTTTTAAAGGCCTACTGAAATCTTTTACAGCATTTAAACACCTGTCATTCTCAAACTGGTAGATAAAAGAGCACAGCTGTTTATTAACTGTACCACTGCAGAAGTTAGTTCTGCAAAAGCATGTAGACTGGGCAGTTGATTTTAAAGGTAGAAGAAGCAATACAAAGCTTCATTGCTTAGCTGTAATGTTGATATGCTTCAGTCTCTAAAAGCTTTCATATCTTTTCTAGTTTGCCACCAAAAACCCTGCACCTTGCTGTCATAAATGACTGAAAGAGAGGAGCCAGGGGTGGGATTCTGTCAACAATGGTGCCAATAGGAAATTCCAAGATGGGGTGCTGTCACACACAGAAATATGATCCCAACCTCCAGGGATGATATCTTAATATTTTGCATCACTATTTACATTCCTATTATTTTTCCATTATTTATTCAAATTCCATTTCAAACCCATGTCAGTTTTTAAAATCACTGGCTATGGCAAAATCTGGGCCAAAACTTTATATCAGAGCCGCCTAGCATAATTTCCTTAAGTTTTCCGTATTTCTTTGTTTAGATCAATAAAGTTGCTAGATGAAATGCAGGCGAGCTCTTCAAAAGCTAGTGGGAATCTGCCAAGAGGTGCAGGTTGTTATCTCTCTCTCCAGTGCTGCTGCTGGCACAAACCCACAGCCTTCCCCAGAATGACATCGGTAAAACAGGGTTAATAAATTCCATGTTCACCAGCCTGGAGGGGATCTCCTACTCGTTTGCCTATAATGCACGTGAAAAGCTTTAACAGGATTTATGTAAAGCTTAGTCCTCAGGTAAAATGTGTGAGTTGGGCTCTGGCTTATCCTTTCACGTGTGAGTTGCTGGCATGCAGAGTATAAATAGTCAAGGAGGAGATATATCTCTGAAAGGACTATACAGTCCCATTCCTGGTTCAGTCCACTGCTTGACTTGCAGTGATCCCAGCTCAGGCATCCTGCTGCTTCCTGGGAGTGCCCACGCGTTGATCAGATCATCAGAAATTACCTGACATGTCTCCCAGCTGGCAAGAACCTGTGTTTATGGCAACACTCAGGATAGCAAACTTACAAGGACAGCATTTTTACAGTGAAGTTTAGAGCCTCAGTCAAAAATAATGGACCATAATATTCCAAACTGCCCATTGGTTCAGAGGGTTGGCAGTAAAAATGCTTTCCAGTATCCTGTGTACATCAGACCTGTACAGTAATAACCCTGTAAAAAAGAAACATTTAATGAACTAGCTGAATAAAGGACTTATATGGTACCCATGGAAGTCAGTGGAAAAACTCCCCTCGATATCATCAAGCTCTGAACCTTCAGCTGTGTCCCACATTATCGTGAGGACAGCACACAGTGCTTGATCCCAAAAACAGATGCAGTTTTCAGTAAGGGTAACAATAATTTTTCTATTGCCTCAATGGTGACGGGCCATAAAAATCAACAGCTTTCACCAAAGCTCTAACAGTGTGTAAAGTGAAAGGGCTTCTCTGTTTCCTTTAGTGTACATGGGAGTTTTACCTGTTGCTGGAACAGGAGAGTGTGAGGATTCCCAGCTTCCTTCCCTAACTGTGCCTCAGAATCTTTTCTCAGCTCAGAGGGTACGAGCTTTAATTTTTGCTCTGAGTCACACATAATATTATGAGTCAGGCCTAGGGCAGATGAAGGCCAACAAATACACAGTTCTAATGTTGTCTCTCATTCTAATGTTGTCTCTCAATTTCTTCTGAGAAATCCTCCATCTGCTCCTCATGGGAAATTCCTTACCTAGATTTTATTCTGCCAAATCCAATGATGAAGAAAAAACTTTTCTTCAGAGTCTTCTGCTCTATCTACTTGCTTTTCGTTACAAACTAAATAATTGTGGTACATCTTCCACAGCTGGAGAATTTGTTCTCATTTTGCAGAGAGCTCAGACAACTCTGAGGAATTGCTGTGTCACAACAACAGCAGCTGCATTCTCAACTAACACACAAGTGTCAGAGGCTTTGCACATGCACACAGCACCATGCCTGAGATCTGCAGGTCTGATACAGAATATTGCTGCTTTTAGTACTGAATGAGGTGCTTAGTGTAAATCTTGATGCAGCAGGTCCCGGGCAGTGCACCAGAAAATTCTTCCGGGGTGTTGAAGGCAGCATTGTGCACCTGCAATGTCTCTCTTCAGCAAGACCTGAAACTTTCATTTCATCCATCAGCGGAAAGGAGAAATGAGTTGCTTCACATCACCCCAACTTACTGCCCTCTAATCTAAACCTTTGGAACTTCTGGGAACAGGGATAGCCTTTACTGCATGTGACCAGAGTTAGCATGAACTGTAAAGACTTTCCAGTCGAGAGAAGTAAAGAAATCCACAGTGGAGCCAATTTGCACTATGGGTTTGACTGTTCAGCCCATAATGAGGGATTATTGGGATATCCATCAGTATGGCAGCAGGCTCCTGGTTGGGCTTCTGAGCATTATTATAATATAAATCACTCATGGAAAGAGAAGGAATCCCACACGGGATTATCCTGGGCTGTGGATCACAAACAGCCTTTGCCCACATTGCTCATGTGGCAGTGCCTACCCAGGTGAAGACAAAGTCTGCCTGTAGTATGACACACTCATCTGCCAGGTCAAGCTCTAAATTATCTGCCAAGGACACTGGAAAGCTCAGGATATCACATATGCCAATTGGGCAGCTGCTGCCCCATGATCAAAAGTTTTGTTACCTGAACTGATGGTGAGCCTCATCATCACGATGGCCCTCAGTGGACAAGGCTTGGTAAGTGACAGTAAAACAACGGTCTCCAGTGCTGCATCAGAGGATGGATTGGCCCAGTGACAATAAAGGGACAGCAATTATGGCCCCAAACTGTTCATCATTACTCAATGAGTGGTGCCCATGAGCTTTAGTCTGTGTTGGCTGCCATTTTGTTGTACAAGCCAAATCTTCCTCTACACCTTTTCGGGCAAGAGAGTCTAAAACTCACATCTGGAACAAACTTTTTTAATATTTGAAGTGTAGCCTGAGGATGAATTGTATAGGGTAGTCTAACTTCATGTTTTTGCTGTAGCAGTAAGGACATTTGGGTGACATAATGCTGGTAAAAATAGTTACATCTGAC
>WEZZ01007976.1:225-16813 GCA_013400585.1 Chloropsis cyanopogon | reverse complement strand
TATTTACAAAGAGATTATGAAACAAGTTGACTGACTGCAAGAGGTTGCCCATATATGCTATAGTCATCCAAGCAGGATGACTGGATTTAAAGGAAATCTATATTAAATTCTAGTTGTGCTATGAAATTTCATAGTGAATACCCCAAACAACAAAGCTACAACAAACATAACATTGGTTCTAAGGACTGAAGTATGATAAATACCATACCTGCTTTGAAGAAAGGATTACGTAGATTTGAAGAACAAAATGTACATGGCAAATTAATGGAAAGCTTCAATAATGAATGTTGATAGTGGACATGTAGTAGCAGGATAAATGGCACAAGGCTTAACAGCATGTTTATTAAAAAGAGTCATGCCTTACATATTTTTGGGTTTCTTTGAAGACATCAATAAACATGGATAAATTGAATCTTGTTGGCAGGGTAGCTGCGAGGTTTGTCTACAAAAACTTCTTCAGGAAATTTTGCAGGAATATATGACGTGATACAATATGATATTATTATATGGAGACAAAAATATAATTGCTTGAGTAGATCAATAATTAGCTAGAAGCTTCAACTCAGAGGTGAGGAGTGAAAATATATTTTTCAAAATGAAAGAAGGTCTTTGCTTAGACACATGATTTTCAACAGATTTGGACGTAATCTTAAAATTGGTGTGAATAATGAGATGATAAAATTTGTTGGTAGTTCAATACAGTAAAAAGGAAATCCAACTGTGAAGGATTACGAGAGTTATTGCATAATCATGTGGTATATAAAATCCAGATCAGATTTACTGCAAAGTGATACAGTTAGAAAAACTTCACATAAAGCAAATGGGTACTGACCTGACCTTTGTCCACAGGAGTGAAATCTTTATGTTATAACAGATTGTTCCACAAAAATACCACCTCTGTGCTCAGTAGTGGGCAGAGTACAAATGAAGTGCTAAGTACTAATCATGAAAGGGGAAAAAACCAAACCAGAATACATTGTTATCCCACTGTATAAATAAATAAATATTTGTAAATATCTAAAGAATCACAAGTGTCACAATGTTCTGACTTTAGCTTGGATAGAGGTAATTTTCTTTACAGTAGATAATAGGAGGCTGTGTCTCAGGTTTGTGCTGGAAACAGTGTTTATAGCACAGGGGTGTTTTAGTTATTGCTGAGCAGTGCTTGCAATGCCAAGGCCTTTTCTGCTCCTCACAGCCCCTCCAGTGAGCAGGCTGGGGTTGTGCAAGTTGCTAGGAGACACCACAGTCAGGACAGCTGACCCCAAATGACTGAAGGGTTATTCCAGACTATATGCATGATGGTCATCACAGAAAGGTGAGGAAAGAAGAAGGAAGGGCGGTATATTTGAAGCAATGTCGTTTCTCTTCCCAAGTCGGAGTTATGTGTGATGGAGCCCTGTGGTGCTTTTCTGTCTATGTTTGAACATATGCTTGTTCATGGGGAGTGGTAAGTGAATTCCTAGTTTGCTTTTCTTGTGTGTACAGCTTTTGGTTTCCCTATTAAACTTCCTTTATCTCAACTCTTGAGTTTTCTCACTTTTCCTATTCTCTCCCCCATTCTAACATGAAGGGAGTGAGAGACCAGATGCTAGCTGAGCTCCAGTCATAGCACGAGTATTAGGAAACGGTGATTATGTGTGAATCCATTATCTCTTCCACATTACAACATAGACAATTCTAATTAAAGTAGTAGGAGGCAGACTAGAACCCAAAGGGCATTCCTCTATGAAGTTAGGTTGTGCAACTCTTTGCATATTGTTGATTAAGACAACTTACAGAGACTGAAGAGAAGGCTGAATAGTTTCATGAGCCAGTCATCCATCAAAGGTTACAAAAGTTGCACCTGGATCTGGATTGCCCTAATATGCAACTTGTTGAAGGATAGAAGTAAATTCAGGAAACACTTTCCCTAGTTAATCTGCTGTAGCTTTTACTGGAGGTAGATGATCCTATTGATCCAGTACAGCTGCTCTTAAGGAGTTTTTTGTGAGTTTTTTCAGTCCTTCATCGACCATAGGGAATATTTTTTTCCTGTGCTTAGTTGTAATAAGTCAGATGTGGCATTAAGCTTCATATTCTTTTCTAGCTAAACAAAACTATGATTTTATGTGTTCCTAGAAAGATAATACTTTTAAATACTAACTTCAAAATATCCAGAAACTGTAAGAAATTGTAAATATTGTGCTTTATGTGCATAACTCTTTGTTATTCATATTGTTCTCTGCATAACTCTTGTGAGCAGAAGTATGCAAATTTACAAGGCTCTGAAGTGACCAGAAGCTATGCTTCCATGGTAGTACAGCGATGAGGTGAAATTCTGTGCCCAATCTTTCAGCAGCAAAGTTTCAAAAAATTTTCAAATGGACTTTACATATTCCAGAAACATACCATCTAGACATACACTCTATGATCCATAATTAATACAGTTGTGCCTATGCCACTGTCACCTATGGTAGGTTATGATTTTGCTCATAAATGCTAGAGTTTGCAAATTTGTCAGACAGTGAATTCATGAATCAATGTAGTAGGGAGTTAGAAGCTTAGCAAATTTGACCAGTCTGTTAAAAGGAGATTGCCTCCTCACACTATTACACTCAGCACACATTTTATGTAAAGAAGGACCAGGTAGTCTTGCTGGATGGCAAGTTGACCAGCACTGTGCCCTTTTGCCCAGAAGGGCCAATGGTATCCTGGGGTGTGTCGGGAAGAGTGTGGCCAGCAGGTCAAGGGAAGTGATTCTGACCCTCTATTCAGCCCTAGTGGCGCCACACCTGGAGTATCATGTTCAATTCCAGTCCCCAAAGTTCAAGAGAGAGAAGGAGCTGTTCTAGAATATAGATGATCCAGGGTCTGGAGCCAGGGTCTCCTCTTATGAGGAGAGACTGAGGGAAGTGGGTATATTTAGTCTAGAGAAGAGCAGACTGAGAGGGCACCTCATCAATACATATAAATATTTCAAAGACGTTTGTTAAGAGGAGGGTGCCAGACTCTTTTTATCAGTGCCCAGAGACAGGACAAGGAGCAATGGCCATAAACAAAAACACAAGAAGTTTCACCTCAACATCAGGAAGAACTTCTTTCATTGCAGGTGGGAGAGCACTAGAATGTTCTGCTCAGGGAAGTCATGGAGTCTGGAGAAGTCTCCTCTCTGGAGAGATTCAAACCCTGAGTTCCTGCTCCAGGTGACCCTGCCTGGCCAGAGGAGTCAAACTAACTGCTCTCCAGAGGTCCCTTCTAATCTTAACCATGATTCTGTGATTATATATATATATATATATATACGCATATATATATATATTTCACTCTATATTGATTAGCAAAAATCCTAAGCAGAAATTAAAGTAGAAGTAGGTGTAAATGAAAGGGGAAAAACCCCATAATTTCTGAAAGAGTACTGTAAAAATGAAAAATTAGTGAAAGTCTGGGATGTTATTTTTTTCGTGTATCATATAAATGAAAACAAAGAAATTCAAAACCAGTTTAAAAAATGGCTAACACAGCTGTTGCCACCATATTGTGGGAAGATATTAGTTTAAGAAAAGGTTACAAAAGATAAAGACAAAAACTATACAGGGACAGATTTGTACTGTAAAAGCTGAAGTAGTGGAGTTCATGTAAGTAAAGCTATATTCCATATGCTATAAAGTGAATTAGAATATATTTTTCAGAGAGCCTGTGTGGGCAGAGGACAGGCTGACTGTTCTTACAGGGCTATTTCATCTTTAAATTCTTCCATTTTATGATTAATGGTCATTGATCTGACTGCATACACACTGTTTTTTTCATATCAGTGTTATAAACTGCAACAATTGGATTACTGTCAACTGCAGAAATTCTGTTCGGTGGATCACCTTTCCTTGCATTTTTCTTGCTTGTATATTGCACATTCTTTTCTTTGTACCCTTTTTTCCTTTTTCTTTTAACTTGCTGAGAAAAGCCTAATGCTAGGGCCAATGTGTTTAAGATAATGTTTGTTCAGAAATTATATTAATAGACCTTCTTTCTGTCTCTGTGTCAGAGCATAATAACCATAAAGTACATGAACCTACACAGACATATACTTCACATGTGACCTATCTTTCTGATGACACTTTATTTTAGAAGTGTTCTCATAATGTGCTATATTATAAGGATGGCTGGAAGGCTTGAAATAACAAAATTCTGACAAAATCCTGGCAGCGCATGTCATTGCATTAAGCTTCCTCATTCAAAGGGCACATGCGTACAATAAAAGATACATGGTGGTCATAAGGGGACAAGATAAGAAACCTAAATTAGTCTTTGGAGTTACCATAAGAAGATTTGCAATGACATTTGTAGTCCTCAGCTGATAAAAAATATCAGATTATTTATATCAACTAGCAATTAACCTGGACAGGTCTTGAAAGGAGTCATTCTAAAGACACTAATACTGAGAAAAATGAACATTTCTTATAACCTTAACAATGGTCTTCCTATGCAGTGTTTTGGGACTGTGAAATAGAGATAGCTGACATCAATGCTTTTGTTTTCCTATTTTAGGCAATAGATTGTAGGTGCATTCTTCCTTTTAGAAGCCCCTTTCTGTGTATAATATTTCCACTTATATTAATATCTTCAAGGGTCGTATTGGTATTACTGAAGTGATAGTCCTGAGTTTGATCTGAGATCAATGTTTGGCAAGTCATAATCGTAGCAATCACAGTGGATGAGCTTTAAATAAGCACCTCTTGTGAACCTGTGACGTTTTCCTATAAAAACACAACAGACGTGGGACAGAGTTAAGAACGACTCTTCTAAAAATAGTGACTGTTAAGAGGAACAGGTTTGTTTTTTTTTTAATTGCAGCCATTTTTTCAATAATTTTCTAGAGAAGACAGGGCTACAGATGTCAAAACAACTCTACACTGTCTTGTGTGTGGACTTCTCGTCTGGATTGCCAGGATGCAACACTATCCATCACCAGTATTATTGGCAGATTTATCACTGTACATTCTGATCCTTTTTAAGCATTTGAAAAAAAAAAACCCCAAACAAACAGTGTGCACACCTTTTAGGAAGTTATGTGTTTCCTTTTATTGTGTAAATGCGCCTGTTGTTTTGCAAACATACTTCCAAATAAATGCACCTGTTGTTTTGTAAACATACTTCCAAATAAATCTTATGATAATTCAAGCATCTAAAAATACATATATCCAAGAACAGCCAGAAATATCTATACTTGGATTTATTTAACCATTTAGGTGTGTATTTATATATTCTAATTTTTTCAAGGTATTCAACATGAGTACTTTTTAGCTTGTTCCTTGTTACTACTGTTACTACTCCCAAACCTTTATGTCACTAGAGACTTATATTCAGTGGAGTAATGAGGCAGTTGGCTACTTTTCCTAAATGAAGTTATGTACTTATTACGGCAATATTCAGTTTCCTGGCCTGTATGCTCTTGGCACACATTCTTTTTGTCATAAGAAATTGTTTAAGTTTTCCATGAAGGCACAAAACTCTCTTTGAAAAAACAAAGAGCCTCTTCTATTACATGAGGAAATTTTGCCAGTTATTCCTTTAATCTCCATGATTAATTTGGAAAAGTAACACCAGACTCATCCAATTTTATCCTAGCTCACACAACCATTTCCTCTTCTGTGCCTGGGTACAAATAGTCTTCTTCCTTTTACTCAGCAGCTTTCTTTATTGTTTTCACTCTCCCATTTGCAAAGAGAAGTCTTTATGAAAATTGACTGCTATCATGAATTTTATCGGCTTCTCATTTGCTGAAAAGTTTCCTGAGGTGACAAGGGATTTCTTTCTCTATGTGAACAAATTCACTCATTTCTGGTGTTAAGGACTTGGTGAACTGCTTCTATGAAGTGTTTAAAACAGTATCAAAATAGGCTTTCAGCAATATTTTGATGCTGTATTTCATGGAAGCTATAATGTGGCAAAATGCCTATATCCTTACTTAAATAATGTTACATTTTTCACCCTTTAGAAATAGGCAAATTATAAAGAAAGTTATTCCTACCACTGCCTGAAGTAAGTGAGAAGAAAGATTTGATAACAGTTAAAGACAAAATGGCTAAAAGAAAGTGAAAAGAAACTATTAGGTGGAGGGACTAATACTATTTTAAGTGAGAAGTGGCAAAGAAGGAAAGAGGTCCTGAACACCATCAAAATTTTGACAGGAAATCTTAAAACTCTAACCTTGTTCTGGGAAGTGTCATGTACTGGTGCAAATCAGAGCTAACATGTGAAATTAACATCTTGACCAGCAATAATAATTCAGGGAGACCTAACATCTAAGACTCTAGCAGCAAAACTCTCTATTTTCTCCTTTCCCATCCGGCAACCTCAGAGTGGCAGAGGGGGAAGGATAAGGTAGTGTTAGCCATGAGAGAAAGAGGTGAAAGAGGTCTATGTCAGGTGCTTACAGGTAAATCCTATTGACCTGTCTGTCCTTTGTGCTATTGGGTAAGGCAGCCATATATTCTCTGAGGATTCCTTTATGACAGCTATTGCCTTAAGGCAAGATAAAGTCTTTTTCCCACTGCAGTAGCACTAAAGGGAATTACAAGAACTCAAGAAAAAGACCTGTTGGTTTCCATAATAACAAACAGTTTTGTTATGTTCTTAGATTGGGATTTCAAAGACAGTGAAATTCAGTCCTCATGGGAGGTAGAAATAGCAGTTTTTACAGGTTGTATAGGACCTCCTACTTGTTAATGAAGTTTTCCTTTCTTATTTAGTGTGCAGTTTCCTCTACAGCAGCTTCATAAGAACAAATATAAGTGTTGTTTGTGTCAGTTACCATAAAATGTCATATTCCTTAGGGTAGTAGGGGAGTGGCCTAATATATGCAATGATTGACTGTCTTCTTTTATATTTTTTTCTATGTATTCTGTCTATTAAAAAAGCTAATTGGGGTTTCCTTCAATTTTTTGTTTAGAGTGTAAATGATGAGTAGAAAATTGACAACTACTTGTTGTTATAAATTTGTCTACTAGATTTAGTTAGAGACAATAGCTATATAAGGACATAGAAATCGGTGGATTTTAGTTTTGTTCTTAGATGAATTACATTAAGTGTGCAATAATGGAACATTAACTATGTCTGACCTTTGTTTGGTGACTGATAGTACTAAATACCCACAGTCTGAATTTAAGGAAAATGGGCACTGAATTTGAAAATTCCTGAGTGTCTCTCAGCAAGGGTCAATGAAACTCATTCCAGTTAACTTCATGGGAAAAATGGCTATTCTCAAGACAAGTATTTTGTGCGCTTCAAGAACTTGAGAGCAAATTACGGTTCATAAGTTCTTTTCTTATATTTTTGTGAAGTGTCTTAAATAAAACTGGATTGACTTATCTTTAAAGCAAAGATGGAATTACCTTTATTTTAAAAAAAATCCAAAAGCATAAACTTCCAGAAAGTTTATGCTTTTTTCATAAGGCTTTCAGATAAAATGAAACTCAAACAAAAAAGTCAAATATATATTTCAGAGACATTGAGTGGCATGATGAAATCCTCAAGTGAAAAATGAAAGAAAGATTATATGGTGGATGGTATTTTAAATGCATGAATGACAAAATATGTTAAAAAAACCCCAGAATTGGTATGTATATGTCAGAGATGTAATACACTGTTCTAACAACAAAAGTCCAGGAGTTCAGTGCTACAATCAAGTCTGACTTGATTGAAATAATCATTTTCTCTTTCTGTATAAATAACTCTTTTAATGGTCTAGCTTCATGTTTTCAAAATATTTTCTGGCCAAATCAGTTGGTACAGTCATCATAACTGGCTTTACCAAATCAGGAATAGTAGTATTATTGTGACAGATTATAATTTGAATTAAAATTATGGCAACATTTTTATTACTGTTACCAAGGTGAGAAAAAGAAATGTATCCTCATTAATCCACATCTCATCAATTCTTCAGATGTGTTTTCCCTACCCACCCTTTATTTTCATGTAGGCCAGACAACTTCAGTTTTCATTGTTTGATTGAGTAGCAATTTTACTAAAACAAGTGGGGAAGTAGTTTTTCAAGAAATGTATAAGGCCAAATGTATAATAATAATTTCCAACACATAACTGGATGAAAAAACATTTAAAAAAAAGTTGGAAGGTCACAGAAATTATAACTCTGGGTTAATTAAACTGAATTTCTGAGTGAAGATAAAATGTATGTTTTATTGGAAAAAAGGAATCAATTATTTTGTTATAAGCATCCCTATTAGTTAATAAATACAAATACAGTGTTGCTGGAGGAGCACTTTTTTTGTAGTTATTGGACCTAACAAAGATTAAATTACCTGTGACCGTAGTGCCTGAAGATTTACACACCTATTTCAAAGTAGGAAGCATTTCAAATGGCCTTTCTCACATCATGCAGGTATAGGCTGTTTGAATCCACATGTGGAGGCAACTGATTCTAGGTTTAAAAGTTATCTGCTGCACCCAGAATTTTACAATTTCAGTTCTGAAACTTTGCTTGCAAATACTTGCTGTTTCCTTTCCCCCGTGATGTTTTTAAAACTATCATACCACATATATGTAAATGGACTATTTTAAGGAGGTAGTCCTCACAGTTTATTATTCATAGGACTTCTATAAACTGATGTCTTAGAAGATAACTTCATTATTAGAAAATAAGACATCTTCACTGTGATTATAGATTGTTCAGATGGACAATAGAAAATTATTGGTCCATATTTTATTGTGTCTGAATTACTTTACTTTTTGGTACAAAATCTCTATGGAAATCAATCAAAGTATTTCCATTTTTCTGAATGGCACAAACGTAGAATAAGGAATGCTCAACTGCATTTAAATCTTTGAAAGTACAGATTGAAAATGCGGCAACAAGAACAATCTTTTTTTGTGTGTGTGAGACTGTTTGGATGAAACTGGGGATACTTTTAAGTATTTCTGAACTTGCTTAGCAACATGGAAACAGCCCCAAAAACTACCAAGGCTACTTGTGCAGATAAGTAACAATGAAAATCAAGGGCAAAGAAAAATATGGTGAGAGCAAAAAATCCACCATTAGGAACTGACCCTGCATGCCAAAGAAATGAAACTGAAAATCTTTGGGATATTTTAACTCAGGGTGAGAGCATTGACAAATCTATTCTGATGTAAATAAGCATAAGGAAAAATTAAACAGATCTCCTATTCTCAGAAGATTGATTTAAAACCATTTTTTTTTCCTTAGCAAAGTGTGCAAACACATACCTAAAAATAAAAATCTAATAATAAATTCCACAGAACCTAACCAGTATTTATTAGTCATTATGACTGTTAAAAAGGATTGCACTTTTTTATATTTTGTATTCATCCTGCTGTTTTAAAAGAATTTAAACTCAAATCTTTCCAGATTTAAAGGAAATTAAAGGATGATAACATTTTTTCTGAAGTCAGCTTGATTATGCAAACCACCCAGATAAACATGAATGCTTTTATACGTTTTTTTTTTTGATGCTTTTTAAATTGTTTTCCAAAGAAAAGAAATTTTGAAAAGATGTCTGTATTGACTTTGTCAGAAATGTCTCATAAAACATCTGTTTGAAGTTTCAGTGAAGCATTTTTTTTTAAGGAAAATTATGATTAAAGTGATTTCTGCCAAGGTTACCATATTCCTGATGATCAAAAAGAAAGCAGATGTCACAACATACAGAGGGGGCGAGTGGAGGAGAAAAAGAGGGTGCAGAGCAACGTGGCTGCTTATGAGTGAGCAGTGGAAAGCTCAAGACATCTGTGTCTGGGGACCACGCCTTGGCCATGCACAAGCAGACACAGGGATGGCTGGGAGAGAGGGTGAGGAGAGTGAGCTGCTGGAGCTGTGGCATCCAGGCTCAGCTCTGCATCTCCTGGCTGCAAACCCTGATATTTCTATACTCAAATGCTTTCCAGTTCTCTCTGTGTATGGCTGGAGGAGATGTAATGCTCAAAGCATGCAGGTGGAACATGTTTGTCTATAAACACCCAAAGTCCTGGGCAAGAGTTCAAGCAGCAGAAAGCATTCCCCAGGCAAATATCAGCTTACAAAGCCTCAGTATATGGAAGCCTAAATTCCAGGTATAATCCAGTTTTTGACCCTCCAAGAAGAAAAATAATTTTATATCTTGGGGTGTTTTCCAAAATCCCTTGTAGAGTCTTCAGCTATTTTCAAAAGTAGCTTTCAGTCCTTGCCTGCACATTTGTAGAGAAGAGATTGGTTTGGTGGCACAGCTAACAATGTAGGACACTGCCTTTTCTTCAAGGCATAGCTACACAGTGCTCAGCAATGCTCTGCCCCATAAAAGAAGATTGATGTTCTGATGGGTTTAGAAGCTGAGAGCTGCTTACAGAGTGTGTAGGGTGAAAAATTTGATTTTTGTTTCTAAATGATGAAATAATTTATGTTTATCTTGAAGATATAGCATTTCTATTTTAGCAAATTCCAGGGATCTAAGGCTTTGCAATAGAAAGAAGCTTGAGCTTTCAGTTTGATGATAAGAGTTTAAAGTTATGATCAATGAGTAAGATTAAAAAAATCTTTTACACAAAATGTTTAAAAGCAGGGGAGCTCTTTACGCTGGTGTTTGTAGTGAAAGAATTTGTCTCTCTAAGTGAAACTTAATTTGCACTTACTAGCACTCAGATATTATAGCAAGATGTTTATTAGAGATACTTAAAGCAGATGGAGCTCAATTAAACCAACAGTTTCTCTTTTAAGATATAGTATTTTTTTTTTCTATGATGTCTTTACTCTTATGAGTAAGTACAGGAGTAAAGGCTTAAAAATCTGTGTTCCTCTACCTGCTTGAACCAAATACACTTCATGTCAGTGTGATACTCCTGTAATGTAAACACCTTAGCTGAAGCACGCACAAAGAACAAAACTGTTGAAAGTCAGAAAGGCGGCTAGAAAATGATCTGACATAAAAGAATAATCTGCTTCATGCTGTTAAACTTTAAATTCTGAAGCCTGCTTTAACTTATTCTCTCTTCACCGGTGCTGAAAATACGTAGCGCTTAGAGAGTGCACAGAGGAGAGATGTCTGCTGAAGGTTGCGCCCCTCAATGTTACATCCTATGTATGCTGAGCACTGCTGGCAAGGAGACTTATCCTATTGAATGGAATTCAGCCAGCAAGAACAACCTTGTGGAAGCCTTTCCCAAAGTNTACTGTTAATAAAATTTTCTTTATATCCCTTGAAGATTCAGAGCCTGCTTTGCCCTTCTCTTGACCCTACCTCACAGCATCCAAGAAAACCCACCACACACGCACAAAGAACAAAACTGTTGAAAGTCAGAAAGGCGGCTAGAAAATGATCTGACATAAAAGAATAATCTGCTTCATGCTGTTAAACTTTAAATTCTGAAGCCTGCTTTAACTTATTCTCTCTTCACCGGTGCTGAAAATACGTAGCGCTTAGAGAGTGCACAGAGGAGAGATGTCTGCTGAAGGTTGCGCCCCTCAATGTTACATCCTATGTATGCTGAGCACTGCTGGCAAGGAGACTTATCCTATTGAATGGAATTCAGCCAGCAAGAACAACCTTGTGGAAGCCTTTCCCAAAGTCTTCAGTGAAACTTAATGATGCACAGGGCTGCTGCTCCTCCCGTGACTCCAGACAGATGATGACAGTTCAAGGGTGGAGAGGAAAGTATAGGTCTGGGTCAAAGCCTCTGGCACTGATGGGATTCCTGCTGTTGACTGCTATGTATTTGAGATCAGGACTTTTACACCATGGTAGCAAAACTTTCCCACAGCTTGCCCCTTATGTAAAAACCACCATACAAGACCAGGGTAAAGGTCTTCTGCTTCTTTCTGTAGCTCATGATAAATGATTAGGAGTATGGGAAGCAGTGAATATTTCTCTCCCAGCTCAGGTATCTGTTTGATGGTGGTTCTGAGATTTCCCACTCCTGAGGGGAGTTCGGTTCAGTACTCCTGAGGCTGCAGCCACAGCATCAGGTTTAATACATGGGCATTTCTTCAATGAATTTGCTTAATAATTTTTGGACACTTCGTGTTTACTTCCTGTAGCAATGAATTCCAAATACATTATACATGTGTGCCAGACAGTTTCACATAAGAGCTTTTTCCTGATTCTACAGCACCTGTACAATCAACTCTGGTGAAAAATAGAGAAAAAATGTAGTTTATTCATTTTTTGCAAGCCATCCAGCTTCCTATATGTTGTGTATATGTCACATTCTTCATAGTTTATCTAAAGACAAGACCAGGGAATATTTCATTTTTGTCAAGTAGAAACTCCCCAATATATCTGATCTATTCTGTTAGTTTGCACCACTTCTGGATCTTCTACATGATTTTGAGAGAAAGATGGCTAAAGCTATAGCCAATATTCAAGATTCAGATCCAACAAAGATTGAAATTACAGCATAACAAAATCATTTGTTTGCTTTTTTTTTTCTATTTCCAACTAATCCAAATTATCTTACTTGAGCTTTTGACTACTTCTGAATAATGAGCTGATATTTTCATAGGTCCATCCATAATGACACAAAGACCTCTTTCCTGAATGAATGACATTAATAGTTATTTCAAGCTTATCACTGTATATGTGTAATTGTGACTGGTTTTCCCTTCATGAGCTTTACTTTGTGTTTATCAATGCTTTCTTTTTTATTGAGTGTCATTTTTATCACCCAGTCATTCACTCTGATTCCTCTGAATATCTCTGCAGTCAGTTCTAATTTTTTACTCTAAATATGCTGTTGTTACCTCCCTATTTCCCCTTTCCCACATTATTTATTAGTAGTTTGAGTAGTACTGTGCACAGCATAGGTACCTGAGGAGCTCTGTGGGAAATCTCTACTGCAAAATACCTATATTTCTTTATATGTTTGATTTTCTATTCTTCTCTCTTTCTCCCTGAAGACCTTGTGTTACATATCTGAGACAGCTTCCATCCTCTGGCAATGATGATCTAATCTCTTTAAGAACTTCTTTTAAGATAACTAAAAAAAGTTTATTGGAAACCTAAGCATCATCCCAATAAATCTATCCAAAAGATGTCATAAAACTTCAACAGATTTTGATTCCAGACTTTCTGCAGTGAAATCACTGCTGAATCTTCCTCAGAATGTCCTATATCAAGGTACATAGTTCTATTCCTACATGGCTTCCACTAGCTTGTTCAGTAGAGAAATCAATGGGTTTGGTCTATAGACCTTTTTATTATCATATTTAATCTAGTCCCCTTCAAATCATGGTTTCTTCATGGCAAGCTGTAATCTGATAATTCTTTATTTGAATTTTTTGGACTTTGGGAATTAATACTATTTTATTGCTGATTGTTTGGGGATGGCTTTTTTGGTTGATTTTTGTTTTTTGGGGTGTTTTCTATTACATTTCTGTTCATTTCAATGTTTTGTTCGGAAATCGTTCCACTGACCCTTCTGTATAAGATATTTTATCAAAATTTTGCCTTGTAAATTGGGATATGTAATGAAGATCTTAAGCTCTTCTTCTGTGAATCCTAGTATGAAAATATCCTGTAGCTCTTCTGACATAAACCTCCATGAATTGACATGAATCATCCCACAATTTCAGAATATCACACTGCAGACATAATTGTAAAATATTTGGCTTTAAAGTTAAACTTTTAAGGTACAAATTAATTGACAATGCATTTAGAATCAACAAAAAAAAAACCAAAACAAAACGTTGAATTAAATACATTGGTGCCTTTTGTTTGCTATTTGCTTGTAAGATGTAACTTCATTTTAGAAAATTTGCAGGGCTCCTTTGGTATCCTGAAAGTGTGGCTGAGGCATGAAATCTCTTTTGCATTCCTGTAACAGTTTGAAAGTTATCCAGGCAATGCTGTTCATAAATACAGGGCAGCTTTAGTGTATGATTTGCAGAAGTCTCCACTCTACCTCTTGCATAATAAATACTTGTGACACTAAATTCCTCCTGCCTCTCTTTGTTTCTTTCTGTCAACACATCTGTTGATGCTCTGCTTCTTAGAAGTTAACTTATCAAGAATGTTATTTCATTTTTAAATGACCTGCATACTAGCTCCCTGCAAGAAAGGTATATAATCAACAACTAATGGTGTCACAAATATTTGATTGCTATATCTGCCTTGACAGGATGAAGTATTACCATTCCTTTTGAAACAGAAATTACAAATCTGATCAAAGTACTACTACTAATGTTATTCTTAACCCACATAACAACCTNAACCCACATAACAACCTTCCAACTTTTATAGAAGAAAAAAAATTAGACAAATTCTTTCTTCTTAGAGGGAGCAAAGAAGACAATCCAGACCCACTTTGTGCTGCCTTTCCCATTACACTCTTTGGATTTCAGCTTTGCTTTTTGTACTCAATTGCAACATTATTTTGTGTTTCTAATGGCTCTGAACTGTCTGCGACTTTTACCTAGCAAAAACAACACTAGTCCATTGGGACTAATTCTCTTATATTTCCTTATGGCCCTAGTCGGTGTTTAAATAAAACTGCAGAATTTGATGTCTCCTATATTTACCTGATTAACCTGACATTAAAATAAAACTAAAACCAAAACCAAACAGATAAACGAAAAACTCCAAACAAAAAACCTTACAACCCCCGCCCCAAACCAACAAACCAACCAACCAATCAACCAACCAACCCTCCAAAGGTACCAAAGAACATGATTTGCATGGTTGCACAACCGATGTCTGGGACAGCCCATCAACCCAAGTTTTCTAATCCTGCTTGTTGTTAACACTCAGCTTTTTCCTGGAGTGTGGGTTATGGGGGGTTTTGCTTGCCTTCTTTTATTGAATTTTAAGTCAAAGAGAGGGTCACTGCAGGTGTTATTATATGGAAGAATATAATCTGTAAAATATACATCTAACTTTCATAGCTGTAGTAATTTTTTTCTCTGAGTAATTCAAGTAATAACTTTTCCTTAGGGAATTACCACTTTTTTGTGAACAAAATTATGACATATTTGAGGTCTTAGCTTTGAGTTCTGGGGATTTTAAATTAAATCCCTGTTTTGATACATATTTTGTTATAATTCTGAAATGATGTGTTATCACTTGATATGACTCAGATTTATATATTTTCATATCTAGTTATTCTTGCTGCTACTCAGAGCATTATGAGAAGATAATTTTAATACTCAGTATTTTGCCAGCAGCACAGCCAGGTTTTTCTTTTCTCTAAGTATTTAACAATAGTATATTTTTGACAGTTGTTGCAACATCATTATTCATAGCCAAAAACATAAAAAAATCACTACCAAAGAAGAATGTATTGTTATGTGATTCATAAAAAGCAGTGAAATTATTCTGAAGAAANTTATAGAAAGGGAGGAGCAGCTTAAGTGGTTTAGACTAATTTAAGGCAACATCATGACCCGCTTTTATTATGGATAAGCATAAATATTTTATTATAATTGAAGAGTAGTCTTGTATTTTTTCCTTCTGTTTCCTCAGAAAAAAAAATATTTTCTATAATAAATAAAAAGTAGCAATCACTTGTCAGTCTTAAACAAAATTTTCATACCATAGTAATCCTTTTCTCCTTTTAAAGTCCATGTATTTTTCATTCTACTACCCTTACCCAGTTCGCTGTTAGTATATGTGTCCCAGGGGCATATGTAACCTACACTCTTGCTTTGGCCTTCTTGTGCAAATTCCACTTGCTATATGCTACAGTCTCTATAATTTAGCCCAATTTACATTGCTGTGGGCAAAAAACCCAAATGTTTCTGTTGGAAATAAGAGGAAGAATAAGCTTCAATGATTACAGGCTTAAATTATGCACAATATCTCTTTGTGTCATGGCAGAATAGTGGCACATTGCCTTTCTTTAATTTCTGGGTTTTTTTTTTAATCTGAATTGTATCAGCAAATGACAACTACTGCATTGATGCTGCCTTGTCTACTTCTTTTTTAAATGACATAATTCACTCACAGAGGGAGAGATGAGGAGAAGCTATTATTATGAAGCTGCACACACAATGCTGCTATTTCCTGCTATCTCCTGATGGTTCCTGATCTACTACAGGTTGTTTGGAACGTGTTAAGACCAAAGCAATACAAACAAGTAGAAATGAAAGAGACATAATGCAACTATTTTGAAGCAAAATACTTAGCATAGCCTCTGTCCTCTGCCGTTCCTCTTAGTCGCATGGTTTCAGTAAAGTCTTTCAAATTAGCTGTTCTCTAAGTGACATCCGTTTAGGGATTAGTTAGTCATGTAGGGATCAGTGTTTAAGTATGGGCTTGTTCCCTCTTCAACCCATCTGTCATTTTTCTGAGATAATACATTAATTTCCATAGCAACAGCCTGTAATGTTACCAATAGGATTATTACGACTTTGCTGGATGATCAAGCAAAGGAAGCCGGACTGGTCTGGAATAAACTGTTATCCAAGCCCAGGAAGCCTGAAAAATAGGAAAGCTGTTATAAAAGCCATAGTTAAGCCTCCTCTGCTATCTGTCACATTAAAATAACTAGGAAAAATAAGTTAAATGTGTTGTGAATTGTCACCACTAGTAAATGTTTGTTATATCCACTTGATTTGGCTTATTCCAGGTTTTGCTAAAGTCCAAGAGATGCTGAGTCCTGGCCTAAATCCATT
>WEZZ01007972.1:14686-32161 GCA_013400585.1 Chloropsis cyanopogon | reverse complement strand
GCTAGGCTGTAGAGCACACACTACCATAAGTATTTGTTTCCCCTCCAGTAGCACTTGGTACAGGAGTTTCATCCTTTGGTTTTAAGAATAGAGAACAGGAAGCTTTACATTGTGTTTAAAAAGCTGATAGAGTCCTGTTCAGTTTTTGGGTTTTTTTGTAATTGTATGTGTTTTCATTAGAAATGGAGTCATTTAGCAGAATGAAGGTAAACATTCTGCTAAATTACTCCAGTGCTAATGAAAATATTTACTTTTTAAATTATTTATCTATTTAGATAAAGAAATAAATTATCTGAAAATCTTTCCGTTGGTCAAAGCTAGTGGAAGTTATTGTTTGTATTAGAGGAAGGTTGTAGCCAGTTTTTGTCTTCAAGAAGGCTATCTACCACCAGCACATCTAATAAATCACCTCAATTCTGAGTTTGGATGTGGCCATCTATTTGTGTCAATAAAAAGTCTTTCACCAGTCAAGGCATTTGAAGCTACGAATAATCATACCTGGTGCTAAACAGCCTTTAGTCCTTCCTTTCCTATGATTTCTCATTCTCCTCAGCTGTGTTTAACCAGTTCTTTCCTCCATCTTAGATAGAGCCATGGCAGGTTGATGACCCAACTATTATAGCACTCAAAGTCCTCATCAGATACTTGCTGTTCAGATACCCTGTTTTCTCCAGTCTTTTGAATCTCTGTCTCACCAGTTTAAAGTGAGAGCCACAGAGCTCAACTGGATTGGTCTGTGACTTCTCAGAGAATTTTATTAACTCAGAGGTGGCCAGCCCCAGGCCAAAGCTCCCTTTCCTCATACACATATATCCCATAACTGCCTGACCCAAACACCCTCTTTTCCTTACCAGCTTCCCTGCCGGTCTCCTTCTAAGGTGATACTCTCAGAAGAGGTCTGAGCTAGCCCAATACCCCTTCCCTTTGAAACAGAATGATCTTTCCTTACCATAGCTTGCATATTATGAAATACCAANAGTTAGCAGCCCATTTCTATTTCTGGAGGACAGGCTTAAAGCACAACAAAATAACAGATACAGCTTGGCAAAAATAAAAGTTTGCAAACAGTATTTTACATGCAAACACTGCAATTACTTGGACCTAAGATGTTTGATTAACATATAATGCAAAAAAAATCTGAATTCAGAGAATATGTAGAAAGAGCAGAGTAAGCATTTCTCCAGCACTTCTCATTCAGGGAGAGCAGGATATAGTCACAGTTCATTGCTTTATAATGCTGCCTCTGTCAAGAAACCATTGTAGGTTCATTTCAAACTTACCCTCACAGCTCAGTTATTTAGGAATTTTAATGAGCATTTTAAATGCCTCAAGTTAAGACATTACTGATAGTAATGGTACAACTTCATCCTATATCTCTTCTGTAATCACATCTGTCAAAACTTTAGCCCAGCTCTCCTGTAAGAGCTATCTTACTGGAATTTCCTCAAAGGAGGATTTCCTGCTGGGCCTGTAGCTCCTTCCTCAGACTGGTATCATGAAGAAGAATGGAAAAAAAAAAAGTGTCTAACCCACAGGCACACACATTACAGCAAATCTGAAGACTGCATTTTAGTTCACAGAATCAAAACAGTGAAAGCATTCATGCCAGTGCATTATGACAGTGCATGAAGCCACTCTAATGTCTAATTAAGGCAGACAGGTAACACTGAAAAATCTAGCCACCACAGATCTGGAAACAGGGGTTTTTTCATGTTTTAAACTGTTGCCAGGTAAGGCAATTCTTAAGAGGGTCAAGAAAATTAGTCTTAAATGGCTACATAGCTAAATGTCCTAAGACCTCCATCCCCACAGAGACTCCTGCTAGGAGAAATCTGAATATAATATACCTACAAGTAACCTACAACTTTTTTCCTATGCATTCAGGGACATTTTGAATGCCTCCAGAGACTCTGTTTATTATAAAATTTAGTTTAATGAAAAACTGAAAAAGCCCATTTTGATCACTAAGAGCTCTTCAAAAGAGGTGCATAGTATTACAAGGCATGGCACAATAAGCCAAGAAGTCCACTACCCCTTATTAAATCTGTCTTTCCTTAAAATCCCCTGATTTAATGGTCTTTCTTTCAGCCTTCCTTTCTTGCCAAATCTTAGGTATATTAAAAAGCCATCCAAATTTACTGTTCCTTCAAGAGACTCTCTACTGCTAGAAGTGCCCAAGTATCATCACTTTCCTTTCTGAAGTGGCTCACGACTTTCAAGTGTCATTCACACTGAGGGATACCTCAAGAAGTGCATTAAGAGACTTTGTTTTCACTTGGTTGTGCTTTCTGGGTCACACTTCCTTTAAACACCTCTTCTGTCTGATTCATTTCAGGAAAACATTAACATTTAATGTCATTACAGGCTTAAGTAGATATTTATCATCCTCCTGAAGGAAGGAATTTCCTTTTTGCAGACTGCAATTTTTGTGACACTAATATAAATCAGCACTGAAAGGTACTCTAGTGTGTCATGTATTAATAAAGACAAAAAACTAGGCAAGATAATAGAGATAAATGAAGATGTACAATGAAATGGCTTGAAACAGACTTGCTTTCAGTACAATTTTTAGATGGGGCGAGGCAAGCACCAGTACTCCCAGGAATGTCAGAAGTCTAAAAGCAAGAGTACTAGTCAATATTTAGATTTATAATATTGTTAGGTCTGTGGATTTATAGATAAATTACAGGTACAAAATATACTCTTAATACACACCAGCTCTAAATTATCACATGCTAGCTGCAATTAAATAACAAGTATATCTATGCAAGCTTTCCTGGAGTCTACTTGCAGTACTTCCCAAACCAATGTTCGCATTATGAAGAAATAATGGAATTAGGTTTCATTCTCCCCATAAATATTATTTGCATTCAGATATTCTATGTCTTCATAATCCTTTATTTAAACTTCTACAGGTTAGTTGTGGTCCACAGTGTCTGGTATTCAGTAAGTTACTGATAAGTATACTCCTAATTGACATAAGTAAAACAAGAAAGCTGTATGAATGTATGCATGATGTAAGGAACTGCTGGCTTTCAGTGCTCAATGCTAAAGCATGTACAAAGAAACTAACTGCACTATTTTTACAAGAAAGAACATAAAATTGAGTTTTTACATAGTACTGATGATAGGAAGTGTCTGGGAAGAGCTCATTCAGCACAAACTCTGTACAGAGAGGATGCTGCATGCGATTTGAGTTTGTCAGAACAGCTGTAGGAGTAATTTGGCTTGTGGATCTGACATGCAGCCTTCTATGTAATTAGGATTACAGCTTTATGAGATACAAAATAATGAATAATTCTGGCTTATAAAAGCAACAATTACATTTTACATTAATCTTTTCTTATGTAAAGTAGTTGTCTTCCTACTTAGGAATAATTGATTGGTTTCCAATTTGCTTAGTTTAGGAAACTGCCTGGCTGAGTTCTTCTTCATGCATGCTACCAGCAGGCAACATTTGGGCTGATTATCAGTATCATCTTCAAAGTGATAAAAAGTGTCATGGCAAGAACAAGAGCACTTAGTGCTTCTGATAAAGGAATTAAATCAAGCTTACAAGTCTCGTAATAGAAAGCAACTTTATATTTACAAGTTATGTCTCCTATACTTCCCATTGCAGTTATCAATTTCAATGCAGGAATATAATAGGAAAAAAGATCAGGCAACATGGAATATAAAAACATGGAAAATTTCCAATTATAAACACAAGTTATGAGTTTCTAGTATTTGCAAGCAGATGTGAGTTCCAGAAGATGCTAAAAGTAACAGGAATGTAAACAAATAAAGCTGATCAAAACTAAAATAGAAAAACCCCCATGCATCTGTATACTGGTTTTCCATCATCTAGCTGCATGTCATGGGTGTTGTGATGGAAGGTACAGGCTGCTTTGCTCCCAGCCAGACACAACACCAGGAGCGAAGGACGTGGCTCACTCTCCAAGGATGCTGCACCTCCTCTGCTGGCAGTGTCAGGCAGCAGGCTAAAGAGGCAAAGGGAGCCGGGTATCTACAGCACAGGCTGACATTTAAGGCACTCTTAAGAAGCAGAAGAGAGAAGATACCTGGGTGTGTTAGAGATATGTTAGAGCTCATCCTGTACAAGTAGAACACAAGAGACCATATAGTTTCATGGGATCTAAGAAAATCATCTATTGAGCAAGGATACAGTGGAGAAGATAACTCTATGTTAAATGACTCGTGTGTTGGTCTGTTTTCATCACAGCTCCACATAGAGTACCTTCGTAAAACCGTGCCTTTAAAAATGGCTTTTGTCATCCTAACTTCAAGGAGAGAATAGAAACAACTCAATTTCAGCTATCTCTGATCAAGAAAATCAGGAATCTCAGATAGATGCAGCACTTGAAAAGGCTTCACACGTCCTGTACAGCAATTTTGACAAGGAGACTTGTATTTTGTCTTGTTGGTTCCCAGCATAACACAAAAAGGTCTTAGTCAACAGAATATGCAAGGAGTGCTTTGATAAAATTATAACAAACATTTACATGTATGTTCATATACCAACAGTTCTCAGAAAGCAACATACCAGTACCATCCCTCCACTGGGGTGAAAGTCCCTCAGCTGTGCCTGTGACAGCCTCTGCCCTCTAGAAGAGCCTCTCCAACAGTGAGGACAGCTCCTGTCACACAACACTATTGCTCATAGAATCCACACCACCCACCTCTCTCAGGCTTCCTTACTCTCTGCAAAGCTTCAGGTGCATCCTCCTGCTCTTTTATTCCCAGCAGCTGAGCCCATTTCCTTCAGCTGTACTTTATTCACGAGGTTACACTGGCCTTGCCCCCAGCACGTTTGTAAATGCTAGTGATGCAAATATAGGTGTCAATCAGAACCCTGACAGAAGCTGGACTTGTTACATGTATGAGTGTGGCTACCTTTCAGAGTAGCTACATTAAAATTAGCATCAGCTATTTTAATTTGAAAGTACTATCCCTAAAATATGTATATTCATTAATATACTATTGTATAATTAGATCTATTCTCTTCCTAATTATACCAATTATATTAATTAATATGCTTCCTTTTTTTTTATGGTTATATTTTGTTCAAAGTAGAGAACAGTTCCAGAATCCAAAACACAGAAGCTTTGAACCTATCAATATGAACATAATAATGAAAGATGCTGCTTGTACTTCTTCTTTCCTTTTTTGATTGACATCATTGCACTTACTAATATATCTGAGCTATTGTCAGAATCTCCTGCAAAGGATGCATTCATTAAATTTTAAAGCTTGGGTGTGCAGTGAGTGACTGCCTGTGAAATGAAAACTCTGTTCTAGTGAGATTCAAAGCTGAATACAAGCTCAAAGGAAAATTGCTTCTCTTGTCAAATCCTTCTTAAAACTTTGAGCAGATTTCTACTTAATCATCTTCAAATTCACTTGCCTCCTAAACTAGTAATGCTTATTTGTAGCATGGCCAAGATTATTTTGTATTTATTGTTGAAACTGGGCACTACTTCCAGGTTCATTGTCAATAAGTGGATACCTTTATCTGAGACAGTCCTGGAAGGGGTGTTTGTATGACTTGAAAAAAACCCAAACAGATAATCTGCAGAACTCTAGCTATAAAGATGAGGCTCCTATTTTTCAGGCTCTGGCTACAAGTGTATGGTCAGATAACACTTTTCACATGCTTTTTCAGAAAGTATCGTGCCAAGTACTTTAGCATAAATGTACTGGGGTTTTTCCTTCTTTGATCTAGCTCCCTTTGATCTAACAGCTAGTGTTTAATTAAGACTAATCTGCTAACGAAGAGGAAAAAAATTACAAAAGAGAAAATTAATGGTCATGCCGTCACACATAGGTTACCCTCTGACAAGGTCTGCAGCTTTTTCCGTGTGAATCCTTTTGATGGACTTACTGCCTGCCATTACTACTCTTGTCCAATGTCACAGGGGTACAGTCCATCAAAGTAACTGTTCATGAAGTATGTTGTACTGGTGCAAGCTGCCGGATGAGAGATGTAGTTACACTATTGAGCAGCACTGTGGCTGAATCCATTTCCTTCTTTTCCCTTTATGCTAACAGGGAAAATGATTTAGAGAAAATGCTAACAACTTTAAAGAACGCTACTGTCCTTGCAACTCCAAATGTTAAACCTCTGCATCCTTTTTCTAATTGCAATGAAATGAAAAACTTGTGAGAATAGAAATAAAATAATAAATAAATAAAAATAATGCAAGTTCCGTTTCTGAGGGGTCTGAAGCTGTCGGTGACAATCCTGCAGTCATATTGCTCTCTGCAGAACCACCCAGGTGGATATCCCCTAACTCCTGCCAAAGCCCTGCAGGGATGAGTCCCTGCAGGGATATAGCACAAATCTGGCTTGCCACTCCACTAGATATCCACTCCCTTTCCCCATCAGCGCTTCCTGGCCAGCACCAGGTGTAGATCTGGACCCGTCTCAGGGATCAAAGAGCAGCCACCACACCGGGCCCAGCTGACATATGGAGGGATAAGGGAAGGAGGGAGCCCATCACCACTGAGCGTACATGGAGCAAACCCTTTTTTGCACACCAGTCTCACAGCTCCTCTGTCTGGAGGGCTTCTGGAGGAGTGACATGTCTCCCCCCACCTCTCCCCTTCTTACCTGGAGTGTTTCCTGCCTCTGGAGACTCCAAGTGTGTCTACTCAGAATGGGGGAGCTTGCTCTCAGGTAAAGCATAGTAAATTCTCTATGGAGCAGTTTACTTAAGTGCTTACTGTACTCCAAACATTTCATCTTAATGAAATAAATAATTAAAAAATACTAAAAACCTTGCACCGTTTCCTGTATTGAATCCTACAAACTTCATTGATTCTGTAACTTGAGGAAAGGTAGGCCCTGGAGTTGTCTAAAGGAATGAAAGATTTTAGCTCTTTCTGTGAACATCAAGAAAATGAATGAAAAGTAGCAGCACCTATCCTAGAGAAATGTGCAAGTGACAGTTGTGGTTTACCCTTTTAACTGGTAAGATGTAATATAGCCAAGGAAAATGGAAGGGTTTAGATGCCAAAATCTGAGCCTACTTGGAACTATTGATCAGTTAAATCAATAAAATAAAGCAGAAAATATAATAGAACAGAAAAAATAGAATAATAGAATTGAAAAGACAATAAAGTGAAATGAAGTGAAATAAAATGAACAAGATAAGATAAACCAAATAAATGGAACCCCCTCCATATTAAATGTCATTAACTGCTGGAGTCTAATCAATATCTTAGAATCATATCAAATCTACTGAATTCAGTGGCAGTGTTACTGAACTGTGTCTAATGAGCTGTAATGATTGATAAAATTATCCACCATTTGCAATTACGCATAAATATTTTATGGAAAAAATCACAGTTGCAAAATTTGACTGCTAGACAGAATTACAATTTGTGTGCATATTTCAAAGAAATTACGTGTAAATTGTAAATAGATTTTGATTATTTATGTGATTTTAATGTTTCCTTAAATGCTTGTTGATAACTTTTTCTGCTTAGTTAAGCTACACATTTATAAAATGTATATTACTGTTGGGAATAATCTTCCTTCTTCCATTCTGTGTCTTAACTTTGAGCAAAATTGTTAATCATTTCATAAAGATACTTGAAGAATTTAAAGGTTCATGAAATCTGATTCTACAAATCTCTTCACATGCTGATAGCACGTGGACTAGTGTCTGTGTACGTTGCCTTTTCAGTATGTTTGTAAAGTAATAATCTGCATAATTATTTGGTAGACATTGATGTGTTAGAACTCTTTCGCCAGGACTCCTTGCCTTTAGACTATTCTCCCCTCTGATCACTGTTTGCACAGCAACAATTTCTCTACTTTGCCTTGATAAGTGGTTTCCCAAATAATATAAAGAAACATCATTGACTACAGATTTGCCCCCACCTCCCAAAATGTTTTGTTTCACATTTTTTTTTTACCTGTTACTATTGTGGTTGCACTCAGTCAGAATTGGTGACATGCAGTGTGCAAGTGCATGCAGCTGCTGGGGAAATAGCTGCAGTGTTCTTCCTTTTTCCTCAGAGTGCCACAAAAATGAGGTGTGCAAGCACATTTTGATGTATTTGAAAATATTTGTGATTAGGTGCTTACAATAAAGTTCCAGGGATCTGGAATTTGCCCTCCTGATTGCTCTGATATAATAAAAATACAATAAGCCAGTCATAAAAGTGCATTCTGGCAGTCACTTCACCCTTTGAACCTTTTAAAGTAAATAAAAACTTTGCAGATGTTTATTTTCTAAGCATGTCAATATTCTGACTGAACAAACTGCATCTGCTTTGCTTTTTCTGCATCCCCTGAAATCATGACATTGTCTTTTTAAACTCTGCTAGATCCTGAAGGTCTCTGTGCTTGTTTGTCAGACAGTGAAATGTCTACATGCATCACTTGTAAGGTGCCTTGGGGACTTCAACAAAAAGGAGCAGTTGGCCCTATCTTTACTGTAATTCCGTGATTTTTGTGTTTTGTCAATCACTGATATTATCAGAATTGCATCTCACTACTACTTCTGTCAATGCCTCAAGACGAGAAATCAGTTCTAGTGCTTCCACTGATCCGTGGAGGAACAGTAAAGCAATAGGGGAAAAGCTATGAATGTACTTGAAGAATGAAGATAAATTTCTCTTCTGATGAAAATGTGAGATGTTTTGCTTCTAACTGCATCTGCCTTTTAATTTGCATTCTTTTTATTCTGTAAAGAGAATGGAGTTCCATTTCATAACTACCTTTATTTGCTTCTCATCAAATTCCCTGGGATTTACCCATCAAAGAAAAATGTTTATTTACATTGTCAGGATCCATTAAATTGCCTTTTGACTTGAAATTCATTTTCTGGCATGAATGAAAAACTTTTAAAAAATCATAGGTCCCTTAGGAAAATTATTTGAATTCCTTTAACAATGACACTGATATTTTACATACAAAAAGAGGCAACAAATCTGACTTTGTAAACATCTGGCACAAAAATCGATGTAAACAATAGTATGAGCAAATATTTATAGAATCTGAAAAGGAAGTAAATGTTCCATAAACAAGAGAAGAAAAGAAGGCCTCGAGAAAGGAGGGAACTGCCAAAATAAAATAAGCTACTGCTGTCAATAGCTTGGCAACAGAGAAAAACTACTCCCCTGACTCACCCTGTTGTCACCAGCACTGGCTCTGCAGCCAGGATGGAGCAAGCAAGATGACAAAATCCAAGAACAGCCAGGAAATGCCAGCAGCAAGGCCTGGCAGGTGACCACTCCCTCATCTGGGTTCCTGACCGTGTTTTAAAGAGAGATGTATTTATGGAGTTAACAGTAGTGAGTACAGAGAAAGCCTCACCTATCTCAAACACTATTTCTGTTTAATCTCTGTCAAGCTGTTTTTCTTAATTCTTGCGCTAGACTGGTGGTAGGAAGATGGAAGTGGGTGGCCTCAGGTGGCCTCAGAGAGGGTATCCAGTGTGAGAATCCAGCTAATGGGACTGATGGTATCTACATTCAAAAACCCTAGGCACAAGAAATAATTTGTTATATTCTCCATTTAATCAGATTTCTGCAAACATCATGTTCTCCAAAGTCTAGTTAACCATTAGGTTATAAATATCCTTTTACATCTAGGATCATTATAATGATTCCTTACATATGTAACATTTCTGGATACCCAGGGTTCTTTTCTTTCATTTTTTTTTTTTTTTTTTTCTTTTTTTTTTTTTTTCCTAATTGAATCAAGCAATCAGAGAAACCTGGCTAGCTTTAGACACTTTGGTTATAGTTTTTGAACTAAATCTTTGTCTGATCTTTCTGCTGATATACAGTAGCTGACAGATAATTAAAGCTCTGTGTGTCCAATCACCAAGAAGTTATTTCCCTTTCTACATTTCCTGATTGACATGAAAGGTGAGAAATGAAAAGTTCAAACAGACAGTAGCAAATGAGATAATTTTAAATTTACCACTGTGAAGAGAAAGCAGCACTTTGCATTATCAAACAGACAAAAAATAGTGTCCCAAATGTCAAAATTTTGACACTGTGAGAATTTTTATCCAATTATGGTTTTGACTTTCTTTTTGATAGCAGGAACTAAGATATTATTATGTTGTATCGCAAGTTCAACAAAATGCATTGCATTATATTTGTGTGTGTGCATCCTTTGGAGACTTAAATGTGTTTTAATGCTGTGCAAAATTGAGAAAATCCAAGGGAAGGGAAGGGAAGGGAAGGGAAGGGAAGGGAAGGGAAGGGGACACTTGAGATAGCTGTAAAAATAATTCCATTTGAAAAAGATGACTAAAAGATGGATGCTATAAAAACAGTAAAATAAAATCAGAAGTGGGTGTACTTGCTCTTGTAACTTGTTGAGGACTGCTGAAGCAGGACCTGCAGTTTAAATCCTGGGAATGCATTAGACAGGGGGACAGACAGACTCCTTGCAGAAATGGAGACTGCTGTAGCCAGTCTAGCCAGTCTCTCATCGCTGCAGGTATTCAGAAGTTCCACATGCAGAGTTCTGTTCTTTAATCCCTAGTGGTCCTGGGTTGCAAAATACTGTATTGGGATTATATGAGTCAATTTATTCCAGGCTGACAACCTGTCACACAAATGCCTGCATCATGTAGAGATTATGGATATGCACACAACTATGATGCAAATTTAGGTGCCTTTGGAAAGAGTACAGAGACTCATACTTCTTGATTATGCCTCTCATGAGACAGTAACTGAACAATATCCCTTCTCAGTCGTTATGCTGAAATTCTATTTTTGTGTAAACCAAGCTTATTAAGTTTCCTCTTTTCATAGCTAAACTTAGCCAGCAGACTAAGTCAAATTTGGGCTACTCTTCTTGTCCAGAAAATCCTTAAACTCAGTATTTGAAGTCATCATTGCCTAATCAAGTACTTCTAGTAATTTAGAGTGCAGCATAGTTGGTCTTTTCATCATGAAAACAGAGGTAGCCAGTATTTTTAAGACATTTAAATCTTTTGGTGTTCCTGAAAGGATGTTTGCTGTATGTCAAATTCATTAAGCTGTGACATAACTAATACTACAACTTTGTGCCTTCTCTGCAATATTATATGAATCTATTGGAATATAAATTCTAGGGGTTATCCGTGTCTGCAAAAATAATTCATGCTATTGTCACATTTATGCACCAGCAATAAAAAACAAGGAACAAATCCTGATGAGATGCAAGCAAATTCCTTTTTTCTTTGTGTCTTAGAGCCTTAACAGGTATGCTCAGCACCCACTCTTTTTTAGAAGTCTCTAGAGCAATCAGGATTCCATGAGATTACATTTCCTGCTTCAGTGGATATTTGGGAATTTATTGACCTGCTTCATCTCATTTGGGTTTAAGACTTGGAAGAATGAGTAAAAGAGGAAAGTAATTAGCAGACCACACCTGAACTACACAGTGTTGTGATTCTCAAGCAGGAAACTAGTGGCCAGTGTCTAATAAGCCCTGTAGAGAGAGTTATGCTCTTTTATTACACATTCTCTGAAAACATTGGGCCAGCTTCCCACTACAGAGGGGTCACAGTGATGCAGAGAGGGAATTCAATGCCCCCTGACTTTTAATATGTCTCATAGTCTCAGAAATACATAGTTTGCCCAGGGAGCCTGTAATGGTTAATGTTGTGTTCTAGGTGCAATCTCACTCCGTGTTTTCAACCCTGAGAATAATTCTTGTCAATGAATTCCCCCATGATTTTGGGCTCAACTGAAAATGCTAACATATTGGAACGCATTTGCTAGCAGAATAAGAAAGAACTTTTATGCTTTATAGTTACAGATTTTTATTTCAGTCCCAATGTATTTTTATATTTCAAACTTTTTGAAGCTTTGAGGTAAATATGATAAGATTAACCCAAATTTTTATCCCAGCTATTTTAATTTCCATGTACACTCTACGCAGTGTAGGATTTTGTCATGTTCCTGGCTCATAATTGCCTTACACCAGGACCTTCTTTGAGAGTACCATGGGATCTAACCTTGAAATACTTCCCTAGTAAGATAGCAATTTTTTTATACTTTTCCCAAAGGTTAGCTACTTGGTCAGGCTTTCTCTTTTTCTGATGGCAGTTTTACATCAGCAGAGCTCATGGTACTACTAAGTCCACCTCATTTTCCCCATAACCCAATCAGTGTGGTGGAATTTGAGCACATTGCATCCTCCTTTCTGTAACAAGTTTGAAAACAGACTTATGTCTCAATATTTAAGTGATTAAATTAATATTTCTTGCCTATTTAAAAAAAAAAGTTTCAAATTATGAGGATATAGAGATTTGTATGAGATTTCTTTTAATATGTCAAATAGTTCTTACTTCTAGCATTCTCCATGAAAGACAAGAAATGTGGAACATAAGCTCTGTCCTCTATGGGCAGATTGCCTCTGGCAGCTAAAACTGAAGGAATGGACTTCGTTACCCTACATCTCCAAAACAGCAATAGTTGCAAAAGTCACAATATTGCCTTAAGGCTATTTCTTATCTTACCAAATGCCTTGAGGGGACAGTCAATCTTTGTTCTTTCACACACATTGAAATACAGCTCACATTCATTTTTTAAGGGAAAGAGAGGTAAGAATTTTTGATATTTTAAAAATTATTTCATTTTTTTTAGAGTAAATAGGAATAGCTGTTGTCTGGGTATGGGCAGACACAGAAGATGTCAAATATAATGGAAATATTTTATGTTTTTCTATAAACTGTGCAGTATACAAAATTCCAAAGTTAAAGCAATGATGAAATATATCTATATTTACATTTTATTTTTATTATACTATTTATATGAAAAGTAAATGCTCTGGCCTAAGAAAGAAGAGAGTCAGGAGATGATGTGCTATCATTTTAACAGCATCTAAGATACCACAAGGGCTTTACAATGGAAAGCAAAACAAACCAGTGCCAATGTTTTGCAGTTTTATAGTCTACAGGTCAAAGTTTTCAAACATCTTCTCTAAAATCATCCCAGTCCAAGACCATTGTCATGACTGAATGTCATGCTTGTATGACAAATACAAAACATGTCAGTGATCTGATGATTTTCATTACACATTTAGTCATTTTGATTTAATATTGGGGTCAAGGTGGAAAGAGACAAATAAAAAAGGTAGAAATGTGCAATAATAAGGACTTTCTACCTTCAAGAATAGTCTAGTCAACAAGCTTCCTTAAAAGTTGAGCTTTTCATTCTAGGAAAAAAGAGTGGGGAAAATGCCTTTAAAGTCAATACTATATCAGTTTCTGTATAGGTAAATGTCATTAGGAAAAAACAATGCAATTGAGAGTCAAGAGGGGGTTGTGGGCACTCTGGAAATGTTCCTGGCTAATCTCCAGCTAGCTCTGAGAGAAGTGAGAAATCAAACAGTGAGGCAGACTGAAAAAAATTAACGGGTAATTTACCTTCTGAAAATGTGGAGAGAAAAAGAAGTATTGAGAAAGCTTTTTTATTAGAAATTTCATCACTTCTCAAGATGATGTATGCTGACTGTTGTGCCAGCATGTGACCCAAGAAGGGAAAAGCATCCTGTTGTCTGCTTGGGATGTAGCTTTTTCATCTGTTCAAACATTCAAAAAAATTTCTTCCAAATACTTTTTTTCGGTTTCCTTTTGTGATCTGCTTGAATGAAGAACTATCTTCTGAGATGCAATTCAAGCTTTCAAAATTTTTTAAGTCCCAGTTCAGAAGGACCCAGGCATAAAACATCTTTTATAGCAGAAGGAACCTGCCACCTTGACAGCTAAGGTGTCCTTGCTCTTTCTGAGCTGGAGGGCTGACAGGAGCCAAGGAGAAACCACCTTTCATAAAGGCTGTATCCTGCCTTTGCAAAAGTCTGTGACTTCCACTGTGTTGTGTGACTTCCACTCTGTCATGAAGTAATCATAAGGAATACTGCCCCCCACAGAAGTAACATCCTACACCTAGAGATAAGTGCTCCTGTCTTTGTGCTTCCCTTGGATTCACATCTTTGTGAGTACAGGGATGTAGATTTGGGGTGAGCCTAGACTGAGATCCAAGGTGGGTGTGAGACACTACAGCTCACCAGGACTTTGCAAGTGGGAGAGGTGCTGCTCTGGAGCCAGTCGGCTCCACCTGGAGCTGGGTTGGTATTGCTCCTGGTGGCACACCAGAAGGAATCCCTGTCTCCAGGATGAACCTAGGGACAGGAAAAGGAAGAGCACATAATCAGAAATATCATTCTCCCGTATGTATCACCAGTCTTTCTCACTTAGCTTTCTAGTAAGTCCCACATTTCTAGCCCTACCTTTATTTACATTCTCTTTTGCAAAGCTGATCTTGGTCATGAGTTGAGTATGCAAGCACAAATAAGAGTTCTTTCTGTGATAAAGGCTGGAGCAAATCTGGAGCCATGCATAGCACTCTATGATTTATTGTTGCCCGTTCCTTTTGCAGTTTTAGAAAAGCCTTCTGATTGTTTTCATATTTCTAGCTAAGTTCTCACACAGTTTCACGTAAATAATAGATGTTTTACATTCTTTCTGTGGGGGGGAGAGAGAGAATGGACAGGTGAACTGTCCACTGTGGTTGAAGGGGGGAAACCTCAGGTGACCAATCTCTGTCCAACCTGTGATTTCTATATAATGGAGTCAGACCTTTGAATAAAGCTCTTTTTTCTCGCATGAATCCGTGCCGGACACTTCTGTGTGTTTCTATGCCCTATAGCGACAATTTATTTAATGTTTATCCAGATCACAGCAGTATATATATACAAATACACACATACATACATATATATATATATATAGTGACAGCCATTATGCAATTCTCATTTAAACTAAAAGAGCTAGTGTGCCCTAATATTTTTCAAGTTATGTCTGACTTCCTTCATTATCCTGCCATAAGGAATGCCATCAGCATTTCTTTTGCATGGTTGTTTCTGCCTAGGGTAACAGCCTATATGAGTAAATACAGGTCCTAATCTTGTAAAAAAGATCATTACCTGTTTGAAGAACGTAATGAAGATGATCAGTAAGTTTCACAGGAGATGACTGTTTCTGCTAATTGGCAATTCCTGGAAAAGGAAAATATGATCATACCTATGAATTATATAAACTGCACTATACTGATGGTTTGGGATTTTCATGCTCCTTTTAATCCTCTATTCTAAAATTATCCCTTCATCTAAGAAAACAAAAATCAGAGTTTCCCAAAAGACAGAAATGCTGTTACTGAAAGCATAACTTTTCTGAAAAGTGACAACTGGCATTGCCAATGATTATAGCTGCATACATAAAATATAAAAGCATCCTGCAAAGATTGTGATGTTTAAATTCTGTTATGAATTTTAATCATAGAAAAATACGGTGGATGACTGTGCAAAAATAGTTACTTCTATTTGCCTGTGTACATCAGCCTTGTGAGTTTTGAGACAGTGATTATGTCAATATCTAAGTGTAAATGCAACCATGTCCTTCAGTTAATTCTGATTTATTTTGGTGATGAGTATTGAAAATGAGCAATCCCATGCATCTATCGTGACAAAAAACCCAAGTTGACTACATAAGTACCTAGCATTGAGACAGGCAATTCTGCTGTGGATGCAGTCTTATTTTCAGTTTGGGGAAGATGTTTGTTGCATACAAACTTGAATGCATATTTAATGACATGGGAATCCCCTTGGATCAATTAGTTCTTTTTTGTTTACATTTCCATTAGGTAAAGTTGTTTCCCAGTTTAGTGCTGCTTACTACAGTTACAGAGCCTATGCAGGATTTATGCTGCACATGTNNNNGATTTATGCTGCACATGTTTTCAGCAACGACAAATCTAACATATTCAGAGAGATTTTTCTCCACAAACCAAAATTATATTATCATTTTTTAAGCTGCTGCTTCTTCCTGAGTATTAGGTCCAAACTTATGTTATTACTGCCACCAGCATTTATGATGTTTGATGTTTTGAATGGAATATGTATTAACTATTAACTTACTTTGGTTTGTGTTGACTTGAGTTTAGAAAGGGTGTATGGGCTGTGAAAGGATATCTCTAGGAAAAGTGGTGGCAGAGGTAGTTGGGTAGAATGCCACAGAAGGACATAGTCTTGCAAAAGAAATTATCTCCAGTGACATTACACCAATAAGAAACCTGCAGTTTTTCACTCCTCTCTGAATCATTTAAAGAAAGGAAAACACTACAACTTTCATTTTCTTCCAAACTTTACAAAATTTTTCAAACTGCAGTGAGGTTTTTTTAATCTTTTATCCATTAAAACAAAATCTGATTATTCACTCCTGACAAGGATCTTCAGAGTCTTCAGAAAAAGGAATTGCTGGAAGAAGTTAAAAAATATGGATGGGGATGACTCAGGCACTACTGCTTGGACAACTGGCAAAAAATCCTGACCATGAATGAAGTCTACATGCACAGGAAAAAAATTAGCATATTTCAAGTATCGGCAAACAGCATCCACTTTAAAGGGTCTTGTTATATATGATAGACGAAACTTTGGTGAAAGGAAAATGAGTGTAAAATGAAATAGTGGTATGGGTTTGATTTGTTTATTTGTTTTCACTTGAGTTGTTTCCAGTCCAAGGAATTACAGTAAGTGCTGGTGTGAACTACCACTCTTTGGGAGTGGTATAGTTAATATTTTCATTTATGCAAATACACTAGTGAATAGCTGTGTGACAGTCTCATATATTATTGTTTCAATATTGATCAATATTGCAGAGGTTTAGGTGTACTGGAAGATAAAAAAATCATTCCAGCTTTGAATAGAATTGCCAAAACGAAGCATTATCTTGACAAAGTTTCAGATCCCTGGACTTGAATCTGGACTTCAGAGAAGCGTAAAGACACACCAGCCATGTTCCATAAATCCCACCCTTACAGTTTAATTAACTTCCATACTTTATTCAGCTTCAAAAGCATTTAAACAGGTATGGTTTGAATATTGTACCTAGATTTTTGAAGATACAATAAATATCTAGTTCTACTTTTACTGTGACCTCGGGTCTACTTGCACTTACTCAAAAGGCAGCAGGATCATACCCCATAACAAATAATTCCCTGACAGGCAGGGATGAAGACTAAAATTAAGTTTCAGTCCATAATGCTTTTACTCACTGGGCTTGGACAGGTGGGGATGGAGTTCACTTTCTTTACAGCAATCTTTGTGCTCCTGTGTTTTTGACTTGTGGCTGAAATGCTGGTGTTCACACACTGATGTTGGAACTGTTGCTGAACAGGACTTGCCCAGTGTCAAGGCTTTTTCTGTTTTTCACTCTGCCCCCCACAACAAGGAGGCTGGGAGCAGGAGGCTGGGTGTGGATATAATCAGAACAGCTGTCCTGAGTTGAATAATATGGCTCCATGCCATATAATTAAAATCATATGCACAATTAAAAGTGGTGGGGTAGACTTTCCAAGGTGGATGCTGTCCAGAGACTGACAGAGCACTGGTCTGCTTCTGAGAGGAGCTGCGTGATTGCCTTTATATCACTAGGATTCTTTTTGGCCTTCCCTTAATTT
>WEZZ01007972.1:1678-13420 GCA_013400585.1 Chloropsis cyanopogon | reverse complement strand
AGATTTTAGAATTCAATATTCAAAGTGGTGCAAATACCTCCCTTGAATTCTGCCTCTGATGGTTTTCTGGTAACTAAACTTTGCCCAAGTACAAATATGATCATTTACTAAAATGCAAAAGTGCTTCACAAAAAACTCATTCCATAATCCATACCATAATTTTCTTTCTAGTTTTTGCTTGTATTCTACATTATTGTGCTTAAAATTTGATGGATGTTGCAGAAATATCCAAATCTCTGCAGGGCTTAAAACTCANTAAAATGACTCTGTGCTCCTTTTAAATGAAATAAAATTTGATTTCATTAGCAAACTTTTTGCCTCAGTGTAACATAAAACATCAGCTGCTGAAGTTAGATGTCTTGCAGAAGCTCAAGAATTATTTACACAAGGAAAGCCAACTTATCCCAAAGAGTCTCTCCCTCTTAAGCTTATCTTTCCCTTTACTCTCTGATATGTCACTGTCTCCTTCAATTTTCTCTCAACATAAAATTGCCTGGCTGTCTCCCAAGATGATTTCTGCCATTTGCCTCACTGGGCACAGTGTGCCAGGCTGTGCAGGCTAGCTTGTGTTACTTTGTCAAACCAATTCCTGATTTAGAACTATCTATTAGATCATCCTGAAGTCTTCCCTTTTTCTGTGAGCACTAATGTTGACACATCTAAGAGAGCACAGGGAGGAACATAAAAGACTACAAGAAGATGCTAAAGGAAAGATGAAAAGAGCGGTGCACATTTAGCTTTGTCAGATGCAAATGAATAGATGTGAGATGACAGATACAAGTGTAAGGAGTTAGAAGAATTTTTCAGGATGGTCAGAGGAAATAATCAACATTCATGGAATAACTGTATATGATGGATGTTCTTATAATGGTATATATAATGATGTCAGGCATTTTCTGAACGCACTAGGAAAGAAAATTTTATGTTTTGAAGAGCTTGAAAAATAAGGTAGACATTTTCAGGACAAAAAGGTAGACATTTTCAGGCAAGAGAATAACCAGTACCTATAGACCTCCTTCTACTGTATGTTGTGGGGAGTATCTGTCCTTCTGAAAGTCTTTTCTCTCTCCTAATCCTTTTTGTCTGCAGTAGATTAAGTAAGAGCAATGAAGAGAAACACAACTAGATGAATATTGACTGAACTAGATATACATAGAAGTGCATTTTCAGAGGAATAATTCACATTTTCTTTCACATACTGACAGATGGGTGTAAGAGATCCTCACTAGCTTCTTTTTTTAGAGTTGATAAGACTTCTTTTGGGGGAAGAGCTGATTTCTCCTTTGAAGGAAAGATATTAAGGTTAAAATAACCTATCTACCTTTTAAAATTATTATAACATTTTCCAGCAGTGGAATCTCTAAACTACAGAGAGTAGTATAAAAGCTTTGTGCTGACTTGATACACATGGAAGAGTTTCAGCATCTAATAATAAAAGATGTATTTACTATATCTCTGATGTAGCTTTAAAACCTAAAGTCACTTTATCCTACTCATAAGTAATCTCACTCAGTGCCAAATCTCCATTTTATTTCAGTCAAGTGAAAAACCCCTTTTACCTGCAATATAATAATACAGACCCAATAGATATAGCCTTTAGATAAGTTATCATCCATTCCTGTTAGGCATGGCTATCCCTTTCAATGTAAGATTGTGTGCCAGTGGGCTGAACAACCAGCTGAGGAAGATGAATAATGTCCTCACCAGTGCCAGAGTTTTGGTCCCTGTCCTCAGGGTTTACTGTTATTGATTTATAAAACAAAATATTTCAAACAAAAAATCCAGCCAGAAAGAGCCAGAAAATTTTCAGCTTCATCCCAACTACTTCTGCCCTTCAGGCAGGGTTGATAAGGTGGAAATTCTGGCTATTGCCACCTTGCCTTAATAATTCTGCAGCAGTTTCTATGTTACCCTCTGGATGTAGGGGATCAGGAAATTGTTTCATTTCTGTGCAATACTTTTCACAAGGGTGCAATTATTACTAATTTCATATGGAACTTAAAAAACAAACATATGATGAGATACGGAAGATGTAGTCATGCTTTTAATTTGCTTTATTTGTTGCTCATTTAAAAACACTGAATTGCTGTTTATAGTTATCTTGGTCAAATAGTGAGAATATTCAGCTGCTGAGTTTTTTCACAGTACCAGCTCAACATCTTGGGAGCAGTCTTGCATTTTTAGTTTTAAATTCATTCTCTGCAACTCTTCAATTACCATTGGGAGGCAGTGATGAAAAGCAAAATACTATTATTAACTCTTTCATTAACATATTTTCCCTGAACTCTGATATAAGTAGGGCCTGGATTGGAAATGAAGGTGAGAAACCAGGCTAAAGAACCACTATTTTACAAGCTCCAGTGGAAACATACAGCATGATGCAACATCCCTGATTCATTTGAATTTACCAATTATCCAATGCTTCTCACTATTATTTTGCAAATACATAGCATTACATAAACACACATTTTAGAGCATGCAGTTTCAGAGGTGTCCTGAAGAGCAGGTGGTTTTCACCTTCATTAATCAGCCTCACCTTTGGGAATAATGCCTGGCGTTTCAGGAGACTTAAAGGACATGGTAGTTTGCATGAAGATCTAATTCCATATTTTTTTCATTTGCTGAGTAAAGTTTGTTTAATTAGATGAGAGCTGTACTCCCATGTTCAGGACATCAGGGCATCTAAGAATCAGAATGGCCCTTTCACCTCTTCACTTTCTGGTGCAGTTCCAATTACATTGGGATAAATTAATCTCTTACTCAACATAAAATTTATGGCTGTTTTTCTAACTCTCCCATTGTACTAAACTATTAATGCATAAACTATCCAGATTAGTTGATTGTTTTTACACAAATACTAAAAGAAAATATAAAATTGAGAGAAAATTAAACCAGCATAATTCTGGTTACTGTAGTTAATGAATTAAATCTTCCCACAATGAGTATCTTTTCCACCAGTATAATTCTCTCATGTTTGCAGTCTCTGCCAGAAATTTCATTTTAATTTGGAGAAAGAGGAGATCTGACTGACAGGAGCAGAACTAAGTTTGGCTGAACCTTTCTTCTGATAACAAACCCCAAACCTCCTTGAACTCTGGCTCTACATATGATTTGATTGGGTCAGCCTGTCCCACTATCTCAAGTAGAGCAATCAGACAGTTGTCAGCCAGGAAAAGGTTCTGTAGCAAAAGCAATGTAAATTTCATAGCACAGAGTAACTGCTAAAACTTTTCTACTTAAGTGGAAGCAGCATGAAGTTTGGCAGTGAGAATGCAACAGCCACATACGCTTTGTGCTCCCTGAAGAAAAGATTCCTCGGGGTTATGTGAGGATTGACATGAGTAGCTTCAAATATGAATACATTTCCTCATCTCCTGGGCATCAGTGAGAGGAAATGTCTTGATGAGAATGAACATTACTCTTTCATATTTTAAACTTGGTATATGCATAAGTTTTAATCTAATGTTGTGGTTGTAGAAAATGACAAAAAGTTGTTAATAAGGTCAGATACAGAACTTGTGAATGAGTCTTCACCTACAAAGCAAGGTATTTTCTCAGAAGTATGTAACAAGCTTTTAATCTCCAGATACCAATGCCAAGTGCATAGCTGGACCATTTCCTTTGGACTAAGTATGGAGTGAATTGGTTTGCAATGAAGCCAGCAAAAAGTTGGCAAAATAGCCATTAATTATATGGAAGAGACTCAAGCATCTTGTTGAATTGAGATAGGCACTATGACTTGGTGTCAAGAGACAGTCTGAGAATTTCTGTGAAGTTTTAGCATTCTTTGTTAGACAAGTGTTCAGTAGCCTTTTATGCACTTCAGAGAGAACTGTCTCTCTTTTTTTTTTTTTATTGGTCTTTTCTTCTTCATGCTGAATGCATTTAGTTATTTTGTAATACCACTTGGTTTCATCCTCACATTTTCATTTTTTTACTAAAAACCTTAATAAAAAAATTCAAAACATTGAGTTCCAAATTCATCTTATAGAAACTCCACTAAAATCTCTTAGACAATAAGCTCTCATTGTGTTTTGTGAGGTTTTCATCCATCTTACAATTTCTCTGTTCTCTCTCCACCATCAGTTACTTCTGTTAAGTCAAATTAATTTACTTATGGAAAAATCAAAGGCAGTTATTAAATTAGAGTGGCACGCTATTAATCTGTTAGAACTATTCTGCATTGTCTTCAGTTTTTAATTTGTATCCAGGTTGCATTATATTCTTCTTCAAGCCTTTTTAAAGTTTTTCATAATTCTTTGTGAGGGGATACATGGTGGGAAATCCCCAAGACATTCTTCCCTCTGTTAATATAGCTTCTCTCTGCCTTTGCTTTTCTCTATGACTGTGGCTGTCCTCAGATGAATACACTAGGAAAAAAGAAAAGAAAAGAAAAGAAAAGAAAAGAAAAGAAAAGAAAAGAAAAGAAAAGAAAAGAAAAGAAAAGAAAAGAAGAAAAGAAAAAAGACATCCCCATAATCTTGTACTAACTTTTCCAGGCTAGGATTATCCAGCCTTCTCAAGTGGCATACACTTTGCAGCAGTAAACTGCATCTCCATGTTCATGTGTATGTCTGAATGACCAACACTCTCTGTAACAAACACTGAAGCTAAATATAAAAGTCAGCTTAGGAACCATGCTCTAGCCCTTCTCTCACATA
Source organism: Chloropsis cyanopogon (assembly GCA_013400585.1). NCBI lineage: Eukaryota > Metazoa > Chordata > Aves > Passeriformes > Irenidae > Chloropsis > Chloropsis cyanopogon. Next base: position 8,759 of record WEZZ01007972.1, on the reverse strand, counting down.
TCATCGCTATTTAGTTGACAGCATGTTCTACCCCACAGACCAAGCTTGTTTTGACACTTCCCTGTGCTTCTTCGCTTCTAGTCTGACATAGTTTGCTGATCATCCCTCCATTTCCCTTCTCAGATATTATGTATATATCTGTCTCAAGGTGTTCACGCTGTAAGTGTAGGGTTTTTTTCTCCAAGGATTGCTCTATCTTTTTCTGGGATTTAGAACCTGAGTATTTATAGTACCTTCAACTGAAATTAATTCTTGGCTTCTGTCACACCTCTCTCCCTCAGCAGTTTGCTTCATCTTCCCCAACTTGTTTCTGGTTTCAGTTTTTTTTTCTTTTTCTTGGGATTTTTTTCCTCCCAAGTCTGTCATTTCATAATTAGGTACTTTATTATTTCTACATATTTATCATTTAATTTACAGTCTTGAAGCTCTGGTTTTTTTTAACACCATGTGTAGTTTAAGTACTTATTGAAATGAAGTTTAAAGTATTTCCTCTTCTACATGTTAATTTTTTTGAGTTAATCCCTCAACTTCCATGCCCAGAATTAAATGATTCTGTGAATATTTGCTTCATTTATTTCTCAGTCTGTATCTATTAACTGGAGATTCTCATAGATATATTAGTATATATACTATATGATATGTTACTATATTTTTCCCTTCTAAAAGCACCATGAAGCTCTCTCTGTTTATATATCTGACTCAAAACTTCCCAGTGTCGTGTTTGTAATTCATATTTTATCATGTGTCCCAACATGACTTTAACTCCAAAAGATTGTGCTTTATGCCTCTCACATCTTTCTTATTTCCTGAAGTCATTCATATCCTTAAAATAAATGACATTATGTCTTTATTTCTGTGAGTTCTGAGCTAAGCAAATTTTTTCATACCTGCCATGGCTGCTCTTCTAACATGCTTCTCCTACCTGGAGAATGTTATTTCTCAGGCCCTGCACTAAGAGTTCTTGTTTTTCAGCTTTGCCACTGAGACTGCTGGCAATAATATGTAGCATTTCAATTGCTTTTTACTGACCAGAAACTAATTTCCTCAGCTGGATTAATCTTTCACTATCAGTTTCAGCTAACTGGCTACAGCTCTCATCTGTATGAGTACCTTTTGCTTACTATCCATTCTCCTGACCACTGATAATCTCTTATCCACTGCTGTGCCTTATCTATCTGATTTCTTTTTCCCTGTATATTAAAACTACAAAAAAGATGTGTAGAAAGGTTAATAAAATAGAATATTAACCCTCAGAAGAGGAAGCAAATATTTTTACTTAGTTTAAAAAGTCATTACAAAATTTGCTTTTTATGGATTTGATCAAATTTCAGGGAAAGGAAGAAATGCAATTAGTCATAAACTTAACTTCTTTTGTCTCAAAAAATATGCATTAATGCAAAATGATAAACTTCAGAAACCATTGTTGAGCTTCGCCACCCCATTTAATTCTGTTTTCAGTCATCATAAATTGAATCTGAGCACAATGACAACTAAAAAAGGCTGTTTTCTTTCTTTCAAGCATTATGGTGGAAACTATTCATTTAAACTCTTTTCTGAAATGAATGTATACCAGGCATCTGTAGATCATATGAAAGCCAGCTATTACTGAGATGCCTAAGAGGATATTTACAGGACTGGAAATGACTGAGATACCACCACTTATTGAAATACCGCTTGTAAGCATTTTATTCCGATGTACTGCTGAGGAGCAGTAAATGTATACTATTTGTCCATTTCTAGTATAAAATAAAATGCCCTAATTTATACAACCTTAAGACTGTTTAAAAATAAAGACATAATTTGAAATTCCATTTAAACCTATGTCCTGCTAGTTTCTGTTTAGGACTATGAAGTGATGGATGGCTATACATTGCTTAGAGTAATAACCCAACAGGTGTCGAGCCAACTGGCTTACAAGACAATAAAATTTTATTTTTCAAGTGATGTTGTTTAACCCTTAACTGTTTTGGTGTAATTTATAATGATTTAGTTCTAGTATTTTTAATTCCCCTTTCTCTTGTTTGCTATAAAATTGACGTGACATGGAGTTACTATTGGTAAATGAGCTAAATGGGTCAAGATCTGCATTAGTCATTCAGATACTCCAAAACACTTCCTTACATATGCCTATTGATTTTTGGTGCCTAAATCTTCTTTTAAAGTTTTTTTTTTCCACCTTTTAATACAAATATTTGGTTGTTTTAAAACAAAAAGTAATTTTAAACCAAAAAAGATTATTACAGTATGGCAGACATAGTGCAAGTATTTTTCTGGGACAATCTACAGGTACTGAAGTTGCTCAGACTCTTCCAAATTAAGATTTTGCACAAGGTTTTGCAGAGAAGAACGTTTCATTGTTCTTCCGAGCCTTCTGTGTTGAAAAAACACTGCAATGACAGCAGAGAAACCTCTCTTTTTGTGAAGGAGATTCAATCCACCCACTGCAAGGCTCTGATGGTTACAGTGTGCTGTTTGACCTCTTTCTGGGCTCCCTCTTTCAGGGGAGAAAGCCTCTGGCACTGTCAGCCCTGCCAGCAGGTCTCCACAGCTGCACCTGCTCTGCTCAGTGCACCCCCACACGGAGAGTTGCCAGAAGCCTTCTCTCCTCACAGCTCAGTACAGCACTGACAACTCCGTCAGCACTATGGGGCTTTTCTCTTCTCCTTGCAACATCTTGAACCCAGATAGCACAGAATCACAGAATCTGCTGAGCTGGAAGGGATCCACAAGGATCACCAAGTCCAACTCTGGCCCGGCACACGACATCCCCTTCAGTCCCAGCCTGTGCCTGAGAGCGTTGTCTGAGCACTTCTTGAGCTCCGTCAGGCTTGGTGCTGCGACCACTTCCTTGTGGAGCCTGTTCCAGTGCCCAACCACCCTCTGTGTGAAGAACCTTTTTTTATAATATCCAACCTAACCCTTCCCTGACACAACTTCAGGCCATTCCTTCACGTTGGTAGGTTCTGGCACAGCATTAGACCACATAGCTGCTACGCTTTCACATGGCAATGACTTTAGGTTGCAACTACTTTATATATTTGAGAGGGGAAGTGGAAGAAAAATTAGTATTTGTGCAGAAACAGGAAAATCTGGCTTTAAGAGTTTCAGTCCAAGGCTGAAAAGAAGGTAGGACAAAGTAAATAACAGGTATCTCAAAATCCATCTCGCTGGGATGATAATTGTAAATTGACTATCATTCCTTGTTTCTACAGTATTAACACGTAGGGAATTACATTAATTAATAATTGCTTTTCTGAAAGGATAAAGTTCATTTCATGCTACAGTATGTTAATACAGTAGCACACTGCAATAATAGTATAATTCAATTTTATAGAATTCTAGTATTGCAGAGATCTGTTAAGGTACATGGCTTTGCTAAGCTTTGTAGGAGCCTCTTCATTAGTTTCGATTTACATGGATATATGTCTCTTGTGGTGCACTTTAATTTGTGAATTCAAAGCCACAAATAGTACCTGTGTTCCCTTCAAAACATAAATTACATACAGAAAATTAGATCCAAAGGATTTATACATAGTCAAACTCCTAAATACCAGCCTCTGTTTAATGCTGGAGATGCTTGCAAATTCCAGACACATCAGGTGCCAATACTAATTTTCACTAAGTCTCCCAAAATCAGCTTTATGATAAGCCCTAAGGCCCTGACAGATAGTGCTGAACAGCTGGCTGTGTTGCTCACACCCAAACTCTGGCAGATGCCCTCAGTGAAGGTATTTCTCTTTCCTCAGAGGTCGTGCCTTGGTAAGCTTGCTCAGGTCCACGTGAAGGGACTGCCCTTAGTTCACAGTCCATGGCCAAGAGCACCATCCAGGCTGGGGAAGATGAAGGAAGCCCAAAAGGAGGCCAAATGTTCAAGGGAACAGATTGTCAAAATAAAAATGTAAACACTGAGAGCACAGCCTCAGCTAACCTCCAATTTTCTAGTCAACCTCTGTTTACTACTATTTGCTGATCACCATCAAAAGAATAAAGATTTATCTGGTAACAACATTCCACCTACTGTTCTGGACTATTGGCTTAGACCAAAAAAATACTTGTCTGTTATGGAAATATTTGAGCATGTACATGGTGGGGCTTTGGAGAGGAGAGGAAGATGAAAAGGAAAAGGACATATCCTGTCTGGGTTTTTTTGTCCTAATTGTGAATCAAAAAAACTAGATGTAACCTTCAGGAACACACAGTGCAGTCCTCTGATGCCTCACTGCTGTGCCAGTTTGGGTGAAAGTCCTCCTCAACAGTTAATCCTGGAATTTAGTGCAGATTCATTTCTCTCCTGGCTCTATTGGATGAATTCAGTAATTTGTCTGAAACAGGATTTTTAAAGAGCTACTCTCTTTGGTGGTGTGAGAGGGAGGCAGAGAGACAGACATGCACTCTTGAGATCTCCAGTGCCTGAGGGCATTTCCTATTTCTTGTAGCAGTGAACTTATCTGTGCTCCTTCAGAGGGCAAAAAACAAGATGAAATAACTTCTACTTTATCACCAGCCTCAGAATGTTTCTGTGTTACCCTTTCCTGTCAACTAGTGAGGCTACATTCTCCTTAGTAGTCCCAGGTGATTAAATACTGATTTCTCTTAGACTTGAGAAAGCTGCTTTTGAGTTAGGAGTATTAAAAGCTAATCACAAGGAATAGTCCTACATGAGAAATCTTCGGCAATTTTCTGTCCTCATTATCAGTGGGATAATCAACTGAATTATAGAATCAGCTTTTTTCCCAGACAATGAGCTCTCTGAGGTAAACAAAACAAGGCAAAGGCTGTTCACTTTCTTCAGCGATTCCTCTGGGCCACCTGAATTGCATTTATAGTCCTAATTTTCCAAGAAGTCAGCATTCTCTCAAGTAACCTAAATGGCCTAGCCACAATTTTCAGAATTGGTGGGATCTATTACCTTCCTGCATTTCCAGCTGTGCAGGTTGAGCTTTCTAATTCTGATCAAGAGAATCCAGACAAGGCATGTATCTAGGTCACACAGAAAACATGCATTTGTGCTTGTATATCCATACGTTTTTCTATGTTAACCACTGTAAAATTCAAGATCTTCCTGTACCTTGGTGAAGCAGGTTAGTATCATTCAACATTATTCTACAAATAAGTTCTTTAAAAATTTTGCCATTCTAATTCTCTGGGGATTCACTGCCCTAAGCAATTTCAGAGGACGTGTCCCACATCTGTGACTGACTCAGGTACATTTAACACACTAATTCCCACTGAAAATGAGAGATATTTTGGCATATGAATTCCTTACGAGCTTTTGCAATATGTATCCTAAATAACTTGCTAGAGGTCCCAAAGAGATTATTATTTAGTGAAATTAGGAATGTTGGTTTTTTTCCAGCCATTACATCTGGTATTCTTACCACCTCCACAATCTGTCAGCAATTCTAACATTCCTCAGAAAACTGTATTTCTATCGATACATTAGTGAAAACCACTGCTATTTTCTGATGTAGCTGTCTTTTAGCACAACTCAAATCTATTTTGCAGAGAACCTAACCTTTAATGAAAGCCTTCTTAAGACAGAGAATTTTTTTTTTTTTTAATGAATGCAATGTTTGGAAAAGTTGAGTAGAGCACAGCAGAGAGAAATCACTTATGTTCTTCTGTCTTAATTTTAGCAGAAACATAATAATTTTTGGTTATGTCTTGGAAGGCCCTCACGCAACTTAAAACTCCCTCCATGCACTTAAATATATCCTATTTCTTTTATCCTGTGATATGCTGGCTGTTTTTGAGATTATTTAGGATATTAGCATGTGCGATAAGCATATGTTTTTGAATAATTCCAGAGTTATATTATTCTAAGGCTGTATATGAGCCCAAAAAGCATCACAGATCTAAACTTTTGGAGATGTTGTAGAAGCGAGGTGAGTTAGAAGTACAGCCCTAAATCCCAGGGAAGCTAAAAAAAGTCTGTTGAGGTTTTGAACTGCAGTGAGCTTTTTGAGCTGCAACGAACTTAGAGTCAATCAAAATTCTGGACAAGCTCTAATACTGATGAGATTGGCACAGTTTAGTCAAAACCATACAGTAGGAAAGATCATTTGGATTATAAATTTTTTTTTATTAACTGAGATGAAGCTATGTCTAATGCTCTTGGCGAAATTCCAGATTAAATGGCAACTGAGTGACCAGGCAAGCAAGCAGCCCATAGCTGAGACAATTGATGTGCAGCAGTTCTTGGTGTTTTTTGAGGCTGTGGTATGTCTATGGCACTACAGGGTAACACTTGTCCTTCAGAAAACCTGCACAGCTGACAACATGTCATCAGTTCATGCAGGGAGTACATGTCATCAGTCCTTATGATGTCCCCACAATCCTGTTTGTGCCTTTTAGGTTGCCTGTGTGTGGTTAATCGGGAGAAACCATAAGCTGCACTTACAGAGAAGAGGTCATGTTGGGCAGCAGTACTGGCCATGGCCCTGGAGGAAAAGGCGGATTCTGGGTGGGTGTCTTGATAACAAAATCAACTTGTTTTTTTTCATATGCTTTATTCTGTTTTACAGACAGAATTTCTGTTACATCTTCTGGAAGCTGGCTTTATTCACAGTGCATTTTTAATAGTTGTCTTCTTTCACAGTAAATGATAAAGTTCTTCACTGAACTGAATGCCAGGATTTATTTGCGATACAATGTTTGTTGGATTGACTAACCAACTGTAAAATTTGATTAATATCTATAATGAAAATGAATCTAACTATACAGCTTTGTAACAGAATTGATATAAAATCCTACTTTCCCAAACTATCACAGCTTTGATTAGGAATTTTGCACTTTTCACAATAATACAACCCCAAATCATCCCCAAGAGAGAAAGACTTAATTCTGGCCAATAGTGCTACTCCTCAAAGTTAAACGAACAAAAAAATAATAACCATAAAATATTTTAGAGATTTCTTGTTGTCTGAGAATGAACTATTTCAACCTTTAATTTTAGAAGCTTAAGAGAGATCAGAGCTGAAGACAGTACTGTTCAAGTCACAGTCAGATTCTTTTACATTCAGTTTTCCTGATATGGTAACTGATTTCCTTGTGGACTTTTTTTTTTTTTTTTTTAATTTGG
>WEZZ01007968.1:0-24949 GCA_013400585.1 Chloropsis cyanopogon | reverse complement strand
GCCGGCGCCATATCGCGGGTGGACATCCCGGCAGTTGGGGAAAATAAGCTTGAAAACAAGCATTTACTGTTCAGTGGATGAGTGTGAAGCCAGAATGCCAGGACAAAGCTGAGGTACCAAGAGCTTTTTAAGCCCCGTTGAGAGTCCTCCTGTGGTTTGAAAATGCATTTTAAAAGAATTAAATCTAACAACACGCTTTAAAATAATCAAAGAAAATTGTATTGGAAATAGCCATCCCAAACACACAATAAATTGTCCACCCACATTTTTAAATTAACCACACAGTGTGATATATAAAAATCAGCAATAACATTTTACAATTCTAATAATAACATGCAGTCTGCAGGCGCGTGATTCAGTACACATTCCTTGGGAATGTATTTGGCCTTTGGCCCTGTGTCTCACAGGGCTCCTGAGGAGAGAGCAGCATGCCTATAAATTTATGACTGAATTACCTGTCATGTGTTATTCCTTACCTAATTATTTTTGTAACCTATTGTTATCCTTATTATTGTTCTTTCCCATTATCCACTTAAGACTGTTTAATGTATGAGTTGTAGGGGAAACAATGGAATTCCAATCACTACTGCATTTTGCATGAAAAGGCTATTTTTATCCCAAAATACAAACAATATGGCTATAAATATTCCCTGTCCTCCACATTTTGAATTTTGACTCATATTTAAACATTGATTTCAAAAATATTGTTTTCCTTTTATAGTTAATACAGAAACAAATGCTGTAAATTAGAGCTGGATTCTGGGGAGAAAAAAAAATTACACTCTGCTCAGGACCTCACAGTGCTGGACGCTTGGAAATGGTTGGATGGACTGAGGAAAGGAGTAGATGCACACAGAGGTGCCGGTAGGCAGAGATCAGGGAGCAAGGGTGCAGACAAAAGCAGCAGCAGCAGCCTGGAGTACAGGAGAGGGGAGGCAGGGAAGGAGATGGGCACACAAGGAGAGCACCCACTCCTGTGCTTCAAAGGAGCAAACGCCAGTTCTCCCAGATGGCTCCTGTCGCTGTCCCCAAGGACCTGTGCCATACTGCAGGACTTTCTTGGCTCTGGATCTGCTTTTGCCCTTCATCTAGCTCACAGAATGCCCTTTACCCTCTCAGACAGCTTGGTATGATGGATCTTGATGACATTTAGCCAGAATTTTCTTAAACTTTATGTTTAATTTAAAATCATCCATGACTGCATTCAGATGACTACTTCCCTGGCCACAGATATAAATCTGCTACTAATAGGAGTAGAAAAGGCAACTGTAAGTAAATTTCTTTGACTGTTAAGATTTATTCCTGGTATTTCCCACTAAATCTGTGGCAGTAAGATGAGAAAATCTTTCAAACTGGTAGAAAACATAGCATTAGGATATGCAATATTTTGCACAGCTGTAGTAGCTTACAATTAAACATATTACAAATCTGACAAAGCCTCTCTCTGCACTTTACAATTTTTAAATATAAAGTCCAGTTTCCATTGCATGAGGTAGAGAGGCATTATGCCATTGTGTATGTGGTGAAATGTTGTGGTGTGCTTTTGTTGCATTATTTGTAATTTAAGGGTTTGCTTTGTAACCCCCCCCCCCGCTTTATAGATTCCCCAACCCATCACATCCTATTCCCTGCCTCCAGGCACCCCNGAAGTTGCAAGCAAGCCCCGTCCCGTGTGTCTTTTACGCTGATTCAGAGGGCGGTTGCGTGTGGGGTTCGGGATCTGCCGGGGGAGGTTGCTGCGCCCCTGAAGAAGCGCTGAAGCCGTACTGCAAAGCGCACCGCAGCAAAGAAAACAACGAGCAGATCCTGAAGCTTCCAGCGAGAAACCTGCAGGCTGTGAGGAAGGAAGCAGCAGGCAGAGCAGCCGCGAAGCCGACCCCACGCACTGACCATCACTCCCGACTGACTCCCCGCGTTTTAGTGGGCTCGGGAGGGAGCGGAGCTAGTCTTCAGAGCAGCGGAGACCGGCTCCCGAATCGGCACATTCCGAGGACAAGTGCTGCTCCCCTCGTTTTAATAGCCCTCAGAGAAGGTTCTCCCCATGAGTCAGCAAATTAGGGAGAGCCAGCAGTGAGATTTCCATTCATCATCTGCCAGCGGGACGTTTATAAGTTTTAGTTGTCAGCGGAAGAGACATTTACTTTAGTTCCCTCTTTCGTGGATGTTTCAGTCTTCAGTTTTCTGCAGGAGAGGCTTTTGCCGAGTCATCAGTCTCATTCGGACGGTGGGACGTTTCTTCTGCAGACTGTTATAAGCTTTGGTTAACTGCAAGAAGGACATTTGCCGGATGCTTCGTACGTCGGGACGCCCAACCTTTGGTTTTCCCTTCTGCAGACCGCTTCTGGTTTAGATTGTTGCGGGAGAGACTTTGTGGAGCCCTTCATTAAGGTTTTGGGGTGCTGAGACGCTCAGTTTTTCGGTTTCTCTCCCATAGCCCTTCCGTACCCTCCCTCTCATTTCGTACCCTCTTTCCCTTTGACTTTCCTAGTCCCTTCTCATTCCCTGACTTGGGAACCGCATTGTCTCGGGGCTTCCCCCCCCCGCTTCTCCAAGATGGCGCTGGCCACGCCGTTTGGAATGGGGTTTCCCGCGCCTTCCCTTCTTTTCCTGTTCCCATCCCCACCCCGAGTCCGACCCCTTCCTTTAGCTCTGGGAAGGGCGGAAACAGAGGCTCCCCACCGGAAGTCACTGTTTTGTGAGTCTTCCCAAAATGGCGGCGCCCATGCCGGCACACGTAATCCTATCCTATCTATCCTATCCTTATTCCATTTAAGAATTTTAAGTTCATTTTATTAACAATTATGTTTGTTTAATTATTTTGTTGCTTTGAATTAAGTATATTATGATTGATTTATAGAAAGTAACTGTATGAAGGTATTCAGGTAGCATGGGAAGAGGGCTGCAGTTCAAGGAGCTGTAGTGATAGACTGTGTCAGCTGAGTCCCAGCCAGGGGCCCTTCGGGACCCCTCGGAATGGCGTGTAGCCTTTGGTAACTCAGTGCCCCTGGGGTAATCCCGGGGGGCGGAGCGGTAACCCTCTAGCACCCAAGAGGATCAATTCCCGGGTAGGGGACCCCTCCTGCGAGTTTTTGTTCCTGAAGTCCACCGGGTCACCCAAGCAAAGTTGCTCCTGAAGTCCACGGGGTCACCCAGGCAAGGGTGCCTGGGTGAGGGTGGTCTCAGGGAAGGAGTGAAAGTGGTTTCAGGCCCTTTTTTCTTTTTCAGTTTTTCATTTTACCACAGGAGAGGGCGGGTCACTGTTGATAGTCGATGAGGTGGGTGTGTTTGTCGGCCCAACAAGGGGACTTGTGTGGGTATCCCAAAAGTCGGGGGAAACACTCTCCCTGGATTCTTGTCCCTACCCTCGACACAGCTCTATTCACGCAGTCTCCTCGTACTGCAGAGGGAGGGATTTGAAGGAAAAATGAGTGATTTACTAAAAATGAAAGTTTTTGAGATTACTTTGTATATNCCTTGCCATTGGCCCTTCTCCCTGCCACCCCCACCCTCCAGATTACCCCTTATAACCCCAACCCTGCCCTCCGGTCCCCGGTTCTTCCCTCTGCGAAGCCTTTGAGTAAATAAAGTATCCTCGAAGTTGCAAGCAAGCCCTGTCCCGCATGTCTTTTACGCCGATTCAGAGGGCGGCTGCATGTGGGGTTCGGGATCTGCCAGGGGAGGTTGCCGCACCCCCAAAGAAGCGCTGAAGCCATAACACAAAGCATGCCATGGCAGTGAAATAAGGATATAGCAGGGATAAACAACTTGGTCAAGGACATAAAAATACATACGCTATAGCCACTTGCTCCTAGAGCACACTTAGCAGACTTAAGGTAGACAGAAAGTAAAATAAATAGAATTGAATAATTGTTATTTCTGGTTTAAAAATCATTATTTTGGGGTTTGGCAACTATGTCTACTTAAAAAAAATTGAGTCAGATTTCCTTGGTAGGAGGTATAGACACTTATAAAAGGCTTCTTCAACATGGTTTGGAAAATCCTGATACTTAGGTTGTGGCATTTCTTGAGATAAACCAGCTTTTTTCGACATAGGAATTCATGTGGAGCATATTTTAGAAATAAATATTTTCTTTACTTATTTGAGGCCACTTGTCATAGTTTAGAATCTTACCACTTTCTTTTTTAATAGCAAAATGTATTAAACAAATTTGTTTTGCCTTCAAAGGACAGAAATGGAAAATCCCATCACACAGCAGCTTCTGCCCACGCTCACTAGCTAAAACCATAATAGCATATGTTAATGTATACTGCCTAATGGACTTTTAATTCCCTTATAATTTAGGGAGTTGTAAAGAGAAAGGAAAAATGTGGAGTGCACTAGTTTGAAATCAAACCAGTGGGAGATCGCAAGTCAGAATTATAATTTAATAGGAAAAGAGAAAAAAAAAAGAAATTAAGATAGATAAATAAATGCAGTAGCACAAAAAAACTGACAAAGTCAGAATACAACCTGACACTCCACTGTGGTAGCAGTCCAAGCAAAGCAGCTCTGCTGAAGACGGTGATCCTGTAGAGAGAAAAGGGTTCGAAGATCCAACAGGCTCTTATCCTTTGTAGTCCAGCAGAAGAAGTGCTTTCTGGTGTTCAGAGTCCTAGCATATTTCCATGGTGAAACAGGTGGTCCCTCCCTCTGTGTGGAGCATCTCACAATGGGATGGTGAGTCATGTGATAAGGCCCTGCTGGGCCCATTAACAGCAGATAGCCCAGGGGGCTGTTATCTCTGAGTCATGAGGCGGGGCATTGATGACCCATTAACAGAGATAGCACAGAGGCAGGGAACATTTGGTTACATGTTGGTTACATCTTGCCTTGCAATCAGTTTCCAAAAGATGGTAACAAGAGTACACCTAAAACCAGGACAGTGGAGGAAGAATAAGAGGATATCAGTATGCAGCAAGAATACATTTATAATTTTTGAAGCTTTAATTTGTAGGAAAAGGTAGATTTACATTACTGTCAGAAGTGCATTACCATTACCTCTTTTAGAGAAATGTTCACTATTCAAGTACACAGTTTAAAACTCTGTCAAAGAGAATTTCCTCTTTCAAACACTGTTTTTCTAAAAAACCAAAAACACAAACCAGAGAAAACAGACCCTATTTACTCTCCTTCCTGACCTATTCTCCTATGTTGACAGGATGGCCAGTTTGGAGAGCAGACTAGGTCCACATGAAAGTGGGAATATTGGAATTAATCAGTCACTGATGCGCAAGAAATGTTTCCTCTCTCCCCAGTTTTATAACATTGTTACTCCACTGATCTGAGCCCAGGAAGAAAGTTGAGCAATCAAGCAATTTACAGTAAGCTCTGTTTAACTGCATGCTTTGGAAAGTAGGCTTGTATGATATAATAGATATTCTGTCCAAAAAAATCCGTTTTACTAAATTGCTACCAGGTTCAGTTTTAAATTGGTAAAGATATAACTCTTATTTAAAATAATGTTTTAAAGTGACACGAAATAACTTTTGTGTTTAAACATACATCAGAGATTTAACCTGCAATGGCTCTGGACATTCCTAAGTGAGGTGTTACTTCTGTTTGTCCCATTAGAAAGCCAGAAATACAGTCTTTCCGGAGGTATAAATCACATGTTTTTTGTTCTCAAGTATCACAAATACCAGATCTTAAACCTGTCTCTGGTGTTGGAAAGTATATTGGGAATAATGGAGCTCAAGCCAGTGCAATTTTAGAGAGGAAATTCTACTTTTTACTGAGAGAAGATAATTCATTCTAGCCTCTTGTTTCTTTGAAACATGGCAGCTCAGGGCTTTGGCATGTTAAAGAAAGCATATATTAATGTCAGGTGCCTTTAATTACCAGCACTGACCCCAGCCTATGAAGGCATTTAATCTTCTAGTTTTACTTAAAGGTGTGCTTTGAGATAGACGTCTCATGCTTGAAGTTTAGGAATTCCATCTCAATGGAAAAGTCCTTTTCAGGAATTATCTAAAGTTACATAAAGGATAAAGTCTGCATACTCAACATAAACAGAGTTCCATTTTTGGTTCCATTACTATCTCCAGTAGAGGAAGGACAGAAAACAAGGGAGCATCCTCCGCCCTTTGAATACTTGTACACATCAGTGGTATTGCCCCAATATGGACAACACAGGCTCAATGTTTCTGCAGCGTCTCTCAAGGAGCTGGTGGGTGCCCCAGAAAAGGAAACCATCCCAGTGATCTAGAGATGTAGCTGTGTACAAAGGTGAGTACATGATGCACCACAGAGAAAATATCTCCTATTTCCCCAGTGCAAGCTGTAGTTCATTCTTGCAGATAAACAGTAAGGATCCTAACCAGATCATCATAATGGACACATTTCACTGGAAATATTATTCCCATCTTACAATAGCATTTGAAAACATATCTGATTTTCTTTAAGTCCTCAAATTCTTTGCTGGGTTAAGGTTCAAACAAGTATTATATGCAACAGAAATAATTCTGGTTTATGTATATTTGTGTGTGTGTGTCACTCTGTTTAGGCCAAGTAAAATAAATGCAAAGACAAGCATGTTAGCGGCAAAGTGACCCTTTAGAAGTCCTAAAAAATTACTCTTGCAGTCCATAGTCCAACATTTAATAATGCTGAACTTGATAAGGGATCTCAGAACCTGAAAAAGGAGATCTGAAAGGCACCTTTATAGAAAACAATTGATTTGCTTCATTTCATTGAAATGGCTAATGCTTTGATGGTTCATATTTACAATAGCTTGTCCTGTTCTTCAATGGAGTTGATATGTTGGAGTCTTTAACACCATAAACTTGATCAAAACTTCCTGGGTAATAAACAGAGCAGATTTAAGATGTGAGACTCCCCCCCCCACCCCCCATCATACTACTGCAGCCCATCTGTGTGCCAATTTGTAACTAAAGACATCAAGAAATGTGTTCTTCATGCTCAGATGCCCTTGGTAGTTGAAATAGTTCTGAGAGCTAAATATGCAAACAGGGTTCAGAGTCTGAAAGACTTCAGAGGGAAAGATTTGACCTTCTGTACTAAAAGAGTGTATCTGGCTAAATCTATTACTGAAAGTAGAGATTTTACACACATCACAATGAAATCTGGGTTTTAAATTTTGCCTGCCTTCAAAACAAACCCAAACCTGAAACAAAACCAAACCCCAAAATTCTCCCTATCTTTCAGCTAAGCATAAATGACTTCCCAGCATCCCGGAATTTCCATCAACAGGGAAAGTTTCCATGATCATACATAGCCATATTTAGGGGTGAGGGGTAGGGGGTGGTTGAAGGTTTTGGCAGCAGAAAATGGAAACTTTGACTTCTCACTGTCATGCACGAGGAGTATCAGTCCGGCACATTGTCAACTCTGTGTCATGACCACTGAGTCCTAGTGATGGGACATTTTGGCAGGACTTCTAGGAAGTTCATCTCATCATCTCATCTCATCTCATCTCAGTCGCCTCATCCTGTCTGCTCAATTAATTATTTATTTGTCAAAAAAACAGGGGGATAAAGTAATACATAATCCTTTGTCTTACAATGCTGCAGTAACAGTGTGGCAACTGGATTTGAAAACAAGGCAACCACACTAAGAGCACTACTTATCACACACTTTTATGCTGGCACATATCACCGATCACGTTTTTTGTCATGCTAAATTAATAGTAACTTTGAAATTTTAAGTGTGTATTAGCAACCTTATTTATGTCTGCTTGAAGCTCCCTGCTTGCTTTCCATTCCAAGGGTATTTCAGAGACTTTGCAACCACAGACTATTAATACTAGAGAAATATATTTGTACCACTTGCTGCTCCCACATTTCGCTTTGCCACTTGTTTGCTTGCAAACCACTGGAGGCACATCTCAAAGCCTATTTTCAAGTATGGAGATATGCAGATAGGTGTCCAGTGTGATTTTCACACAGGCTTGGTGTCTGACTCCCATAAAAGCAGTAACTTTATAAAGCTGGCTCAGAATCAGAGCCCCCATCTCAGACACTTCAACAACTACACTTCTTTGCGTGACTACAGACATTAAATTCTTTGAGCAAAACTTGGACACATTCAGTATATTGCCATAAGTACCTATAAACAAAGACTTTCCTTTATTCTTATCTACTATTATTTAATTTTAAAAAATACTTTGAAAAAAGAAAGGGGGAAAGAAAAAATAAAATTGCAAGCAACTTGTAAAGCTCTGTCAACAACAGGGAGGACTTCTTGCATTAAGTTCTGCCTGATGTGCTGCTCTGAAGCAGCAATATGGA
This sequence comes from Chloropsis cyanopogon, assembly GCA_013400585.1. Taxonomy (NCBI): domain Eukaryota; kingdom Metazoa; phylum Chordata; class Aves; order Passeriformes; family Irenidae; genus Chloropsis; species Chloropsis cyanopogon. Next base: position 16,702 of record WEZZ01007968.1, on the reverse strand, counting down.
CTAGTGTTCCCAAATATGGATCATCTTTCCCCTATTTGTGTTAGTCTAGATGTCCTTTTGACACTCTAATTCCATTAATTCTTTCAGAAATATGATTGATTAGATCAAAGTATAGCTTTATTATGCTGCTCTTTTTCTTACAGAAAGTTATCTGCATTGCTAGAAATGAAAACAGGTTTGATTTCTAGCAAAAGTAAGTCTATGTGCCTGGTCTTCAAAAAGACCATACTCTCTATCTGTTATGTTACTCAAGAAAACTAAATACATTGATGTTTAGTAGAGATTTTGATAGGACAATACAATCTAACTCATAAGCAAAGCATGCATAAATACTGGAAAAAATTATAACAGTGAAATCACCTGCAAATTACAGAAAATGTCTAATCCAGGTGAGTAGAAAAAGGGTTAAAAAAATTGCAAGAATTCAAGAAGCTCAGATGACTTTGGAAACACAGATCAAAAACAAAGAGACTGGAAGTATAATTAACTCCATTACTGCTCAGTCAAATGAAAACAGCTGTGACACCCTGTCTTATTTATGACAGCAGCAAATAGCTCTATTCCTTGCTGGTTATTGCTGTAGGACAGCAGTGGTTCTACAGCAGGTGAAATAGAAACAAGCTGCTAATATTTATGTCACTAGATCAGGTTATGGATACAAGATTTATGCAGAAGTTCTATAAAAATATCCAAGTAGCTTTCATATCTTCTGCAGCAATCCTTTTCCAATAGCAAACTAAATATCTCTTTATTAAATATGATCCCGCGCTCTAGGTTGTACTGAGGCAAAAAGGCCGCTCCCCCACTGCTGAAGATGAGAATGTGTTTTCAATGCAAACCTGGATTTGCTCACTCTAAAATACAAATATAAATATTTTTAGTTCTCAGAAACACTCAGTTATTTGTAAATCCAAGCTAGACTTTTTCAGTGTGGAGTGGGATATGTGGTAGCTTGGTAAGAGAACTGTTTGCTGTGCTTTGAAAAGCCTGTGCTTTTAACAGTATGGAAAGCAAAGAAGGAAAATAGCTTTCAGATTAAACCCTTAATTTACTAGAAAATGTCATTACCTCCTTTGAGGTAATAAAAAAAAAAAGTTAGCGGGCAGATTTCCTAAAGCAGTTTTTTTCCCCACTGCTTTAATCACTGTGCTTACCACACGTAATCGCTCTTCTTACTCTTCTTACTCTGACTAACTGCCCATTAAATAATGACTGGAAATAAGATTGTCAATAACAGGACAGAAAATAAAGCAAGTAGGATGTTGCATACTTCACTGCTAACCTTTTACCCTCTCTCCTGCTCATCACCCTCCCTCATCCCATTCCCCTCTAGTTTTGATGTTGCTGGCACTCCCCATTTCCATGGTGCATTGACACTTGCTCACTATCACAGCCCCTACCTGCACCCCCATATATCCAAACCCCTTTATTTCTCCACCCCTCTTCCATTATGCACCAGGAATTTGTTCTCTAAGCACTTCACTTTGGTCCCATGGGGCCAGATTGTCTCTCAACAGCCCCTGCCTTCCAGGGGCTTTGGGCAACCCAAACATCCCTGCCAGAAGAGGTAATCTCCTCCACTTAGCCTGTGGATCCCACACCACAGATCCAAGTGGCAAACTGGGTCCTGATCCCTCTCCTAAAATGGGGAATATCATATGCCCAAATGCTCCTTCCCACCCCTCCCAACGTCAGGCTTTCCCCTTCTTTCTGGTTATTTGACCTAAGGAGTATCATCAGGAACCAGCCTCTAGGGTTTGGCTATGCTGGAACACCTTGACAGGGCTGTGTCACCATCCCCAGGTTACACAGAAATAATGGAACAGATGAATTTGGGAACCAGACAGATGCCATGTGTCTTTGTGTCCCTTTGTGTCCCCCATGTTTTTCTTGCATTTTATTTTTTTTTACTATTTCTCCAAAAGCAACAGTGTTGATAATGTTCCCTGGGATTTTTCGGGCCTGTCTACTGCATATCCAAACAAAATGCCATTGAGATGACCATGAGGGTTTCAGAGGTAGGTAGAAACAAATCTGCCCTTTTTTCTACCACACAGATACGTGGTTCTAAAGGGTTTAAGACTTCCTCCTGTTTCACTTTCACTGAAATTAATGTGCAGAAATTGGGTGAATAACTACATATGTATTCAAGGATCTGGTTATGCATGAGCACAGCATAGAATGTGGTGAGTTTTCCATGTGGTCTGATCATCACCTTTACTCAGCCTTTTTGCACCGGTCCATAAGAAACCACAGACATCACCTCTCTTTGCGGTAGCCTTTAGCATCTCAACTAGCCTTGAAGACATTTTTTGATCCTTACTTTTCCAACGATTCATGGTAGAGAATACAGGAGTGAATCCCTGGATCTGAGAAAGCTGTGAGCAAAACTCCAGCTGCCCTCAGCTGCACTAAGGTCAAGCTGCTGGCAGCCCTGTGGGCATGTGCACAACAGACACATAAAGACTACTTGGCACTTTAACACTAACACTGAGCTACTGTTTCCAGCTCTTCCACAATTCAGATGTTTTTTGTCTCAATCTGGCAAAAAATTTGACAAAGTTTTGAGTAGCAGTGGTAATAGCTGCAGATATAAGCTCACAAAGGGACGAATTCTGCCCGTGTTTACTTTCTGCAGGATGAAGAAGCAGCTCTAGATGCCCATAGGAAATAAGAATATAGTAAACATATTTTCTAGCCCTTTTCTTAGGCAATAAAATTACTCATTCTGCCTAGTACAAAGGCTTCAACCCACAAGGCAATTTGTGCAAGCGATGCAATTTATGGAAGTGGTAAACGCATGCTTGGATTTGGACAAAAAATCAAACTCTCCCAAACCTCACTGAGATCCCAAATGATTTCCCTGCTTCCAGGAGAGACCCTGCATTTCTTGGCTTTCAGCCTCCCTGAGGCTGCAGCACCATCACAGCTGTGAAGGCATACACAGTGGCCAGCTGTGCTGGCAGGGCTGGCCTTTCCCACAGAGTCATCCCTGTGAACGCTGCTCCGAGAGCTCTCAGACAGATGACCTGAACATCCCTGGCAGCCACAGCCACTTGGGGCCACTTGCTGTGTGGTGTCACTGAGAAGACTCAAAAGTGGGGTTTTCCATTCCAGCTTGGTGGGCATGGTCAGGTTCTAAAGCTTCTTATGAAGTTCCATTTTTGCTTCCTCTAGAAGAGTTATTTTGTTAGTAGGAAATTGCTGCCAGCTCCAGGGAGCTGTCATTCTGTAGCAGCCCTCAGGCAGGGCAAAGCACAGAAGACCCAGAGCACAGTGAAAACCAGAACTGGTCAAAAGAAGGGCAGGGTATAAGGGACACTTCACAGGTCATGCAGCTGGCAAGGCTGAATCCCTTCAGATCTTGGGGCAGGAATGGGTTGTAAGGGGCCTGAGGCACCTGCACAGAGAGGGCCAGTATCCCTCAGAATTTAAGGAGCCTTTGCACTCTGTTGGACAAAGAGATGTAGAAGCACAGGACAGCCAAGATGCCCCAAAGGATGCCACAAACCCGGGTTTGGGTTGCTGGATCAAGCTCGGAGAGCTGACAGTGAGTCCTGGGCCACTGTACAGGAAAACATCCTTCTCTTGCCTCCTGCAAAGAGTTGTCCCAAACCCAAGAACGTGGCTGACATGGTAATGGGAGTGCTGAGACTGGAGACTTCATCAATGCATCTCTCTTTCTATTTTTTTTGCTTGCCAAGAGCATGACTAAAAGCTTTCCTCTATTATAAATCAGATAATCTTGACATTTGCTGATGAGGAAGAATATAAGGCTATGCACAATCAGCACCAAAATAAACAAAAAATAATTTTGCAGCCTTAATGACAGATTCACTTATTTTGGCATATCTTCCCAAATTTGGTCTATAACCTAAAGATAGGCAATGTTTAAAAATTCAAAACAAGAAGTGCAGGCTACCCTGGAACAATTCTGCTGATCTTTCAGCAACATAATCAAGAGAAGAATGTAGTCTATGAGGTATTCATATTTTTAGAATAAAATAGTTGCTGCCTTAATATAAATATGACCCCATTTGATACAATTTATCCAGAGAGTAGAAGTATAATAGTACTTCAAATCAAAACACGGGAGCTAAGAATAAAATTTAAAAAAACACATTTAAAACATACCGTACTCAGTTAAAATAACAGCTAAATGTCAGTTTATCTTTTCGTATAGGAGTATCTTTAACCTGCAAAACACTACAAAAATATTTTTTCTTTTGTATAGGGAACTATATTAACTCTATTTTGTGAAAGGAAAAAAAAAAGATTTTTAATTAACAACTGGAAATTGCTTATTAACCTCAAAATAAATTAATTTCTTTATCTGTACCTAGCCCATATCACTGAGCTGGCAATAGGAATTAAAAAACAGATAAACTGTTAAAAAACTCCATAACTTATTGCATACAGGCAACCTGAGTTCTTAAATGTGCAGCGATAGAGATATTAAAAACCATCACACTGATAAGATTCTGCTTTAAAGATGAGACCTCATATGCCAACTTTCAACAGAGAGTGATTTCTTAAAGTCAAGCCATAAACCCTAAAACTGGGATTTCATGGCAACACTATAATTTATAATACTTCTGCAGTTTTCAATTATTCAGATGCTCATGGCCCAACAAATTGAATAATGAATGGAGTAATGAATTGAACCCTGACAAGAAGATAACAGAAAATATTATGAGTAGTCAATACACAGTGGAAACCACTTACAGAAAGATCCCTCAAAGAAACTACTTGTTCAAAGGACACATTTTCTCTGGAAATCCAGAAAGACTTGTGGAAAAATGTGTGCAGGAGTTGCCATTAACAAATAACCACTGAAGACATAAACCTGCAGAACTGTAGTATATTTCTAGTGACCGAACCGTGACTCATAATCATAAATAGACCAGTTATATTTTCTGTGGATGTAGGTTATGCATTTCATTATTGCTTTTTTTTTTCCTCCCTCTAATGCCACAGAGAGAGAAAAAGAATGGCCATATAAATTCTTAAACACTTTAGCTGCAGGCTTAGCCTTGAAGGTGTGATGATATTCCGCAGATGCTAAAGCACACAGGTCTTAACAGCATTTAATACATTTGCATCCACACTGCAAGCCAGAAACATAAATAATAAAAATGATAAATATACTGTTCAGAAATGGCAAAGGTAATGCACGTTTGTATCTCCCAGCTAGTATTTAAAGGAGAAATGCAGGCAGCCAGCAAATGCTATGTTAAAAAAAAATTACACAGTTTTAAAAAAAATAAAATTAAATTAAATCAACACAACAAAAATCCCCAACCTAAAACCAGATTCAAACAAAGCACTATTCTGCATTAGCAAAGAGATAGGTAGCTTATCCCACATACTGAAATTTTATGAGATATTGACAGTTTCAAACGAAGGCAAACAACACTGCCTTCCAAAAATTCCCCCCAAACTTCATGCCAAAAATCAAAATTAGCCTTTTATGGAAAACTGGAAAAGAGTGGGCTAACTATAAGAGAGAAAAATACTGACTCCATTTAGAGTAGGTCCAAACACCAGGCCAGTTATTTGTGGCATGTTTTGCTTGAATTCATGCTTGGTCTTCAGTGCTGGGTCAATATTTTACTGGGTTCACCCCAAAGGCCCAAATAGCTGTAAACAGTGTAAAGGCTGGAAATAAACTTAACAGCTCCAGACCCTTTGTGACTCCCCTTGTGTACTACCTAAGTTGATTCAGCAAAGAAAACTAGAAGGTTTCAGGACCCTCTGAGCTTAGTTGATTTGGTTAAAAAAAAAAAAGAAAAAAAAGATAGGAAATTCAGAAGCCTATATGTTTTATATTCAATACTCCAATATTATAGTAGGGAAAGAAGTGTCCTTATTTCTGTCAAGTAGTGGAAGTGCCTATTTCCAGCACTCTGAAGAAAACCCCCATAACCCAGGAACCCAGGAAAGCAGCAGCCAGGTGGCACAGCCCACCTTTCAGGAACACCTCCAGGTGCTCTGTTCCTCTATGGACACCTCCAGTGTGCAATGGCAATTCGCCAAAGAGCTTCATCAGTTGGGAAAAATAGATCCACACTTTAATCTCCAATTTGGGCAGAGCTTCCACCACGTGCAGCTCACAACCCTTTGAGGAGCTCCCACGACTTTACATTTGTATGAACTCACCCCAGACCACCTGAGTAGTGGGACATGGCTGGGTTACAGTGTTCACTCAGCCCACACCACACATGCAAACCTATCCCTGCTTTTTGACTTAAAAGGATGATTTAGTTAGCCCTCAGGACCTAGAAGATCCTGTTCTTAGGTCATGGAGAAATTCAGATTTCTGCTGTAATGCTGTAAATCCACAATTAACTGCATGGATGGAAGAAATAAGCAGATATAAATATGTGAACTGTATGTGTACTTTTTTTTTTCTTTATTGTTTTCTTCTCATAATAGAGGGAAAATCAGTTATATCTGGAAGTTTGGACTAGTGCTTTTCATTTCCCACTGAAAAGGCAAGCCTGTCTTAAGAATGAATGGGCTTTGAAAATGAGATGCTGTGACAAAATCACTGTAAATTGCACTTAAAAAATCACTTACATTTTTATTTCAGCATTTTTGGCACCCTGCTGATACTAAGTGACCTCCAATCACATTATAAATATTAAATTGCACCCTTTGCCTTTCCATTTTTCTTCAAAATTTGTTTTTTAATAGGTCTGCCACTGTTCTTTTTCCATGAGCATTTTTTCTAGTATTTAACTCATCAGCTGTGGCAGCATGCATTGCTTATCAAATCCAGTATCCCATTATTGAAATCATTATCTAGCCATAAAAACACATTGATTTGTGTTTACTGTTAATATTTTACAGCTTAAAGCACATTTTCCTCACCAGAAGCATGATTTGGTGGTCAATTCTGTCATCCTAGCTCATCCTGAGCTGCTGCAATGAAGCCAATGGAATGGCAAAACTTAGCGTGGCACAGGGGTATAATTCTTAACCAAAGACAGAAACTTTTGAAGAACTTTATTTGAATTATTGCTGTCATTCTTAAGCTCAACTGCTACTGAAGGCAGTGGGAACTGCTCTAGACAAAGCCTAGTAACTAGTTTTATACGGGCTCAGATTGTGCTCACTTTCCTTCATTTCCCTTCCTCACAAAGCAGCTGTGAACTAGAAAGACGTGCAGATCTCTTGCAAAGGATATGGGAAAGCTCTCTGCAAAAGGTCTGACCTGGAAATAGTCTGTATCACTTGAAAATGAGCCTCCTGAACAGATATTAAGCTGTTCTCAAAGGGATGCTTCAGTAAAGACATCTAAATTTCAGCCTAGTACGACTAGTATAATTTTGGTATGGTGGAGCCCTGCCCCCACAAGGTGGGGACTTTAAGGAAAGATTTGAAGTCAGGGACATAACATTTGGAAAATGTCAGCCAGCTACTAACAGAGAAAATTCACCTAAAATATGTATTTCTGAAGCAATTGCACTGCTAGAACTATTTTACTACGGCATTTTCTTCAGCTGGTACCTGTGATACTCTTTAGAATCTTTGGCTTTTTAATAGATTGCTTTTCTCCCATAGGAAAAGCACCTCTATATCTTCATTACTGTTTTGTATTCCTCACCCTTGTCTGGTGTCTTTAAGAAATTAATTTCCTTCATGGAAAAAACATCAGTCCTATGTGGAGGGTGAAGACCCCTGGGCAAGGCTCTTGTCTTTATTTACTCTGAGGCACCTCCCCTACAGAAAAGGTTGTGTGGAAACCTCATAGCAACCTTCCAGTATCTGAAAGGGTTACAGGGAAGCTGGAGAGAGACTCTTCAACTGTAGAGATAGGACAAGAGGGAATGGCTTCAAACTGAGAGACAGGAAACTTAGTTTAGATATATAGAAGAAATTCTTTATTGTGAGGGCAGTAAAAATTGGAACAGGTTGCCCAGAGAAGCTGTGGATGCCCCATCCCTGGAAGTGTTCAAGGCCAGGCTAGATGGAGCTCTCAGCAACCTGGTCTAGTGGAAGGTGTCCCTGCCCATGGCAGCAGGCTTGGAACTAGGTGTTGTTTAAGGTCCATCCCAACCCAGACCATTCTGTGATTCTATCTGTATTGCCTGTGGTGTCTGGGCTTCCATTAAACAGCTTGGCTTAGAAATTATTCAAAATTTTAATAAAAAGGTAATTTGTTTTTATGCCTCAGCCCACACATTTGCAGTAATATGAAAGGCACTAAAACAAGGGTAATATTTAAATTCTGTTAAGATTAGTGCTCCAATATTCCACAAACATTTTGGGCTCTCCAGACAAAAGACATCTTGTAATTGTAAAATTGTTATTTTATTATAGTTCCAGTACAATAAATCTGTACAACAAATCTTCATCACAAAACCTCAGCTCCTCTAGGGCCTAGCACAACTTGCTGCTGGCATTTCAGGAGACACATCCTGGAGCAACATCAGAGTGGTTCAGTGGTTCTCACCTCTGTAAACTAGTAGCTTATGCAGATGCTTTATGCTGATGGATTATCAGCATAAATCCACTGCTCAGTATGGGAAAAACCTCTAATTCACCTACCAGGTTCCTAAAAGCTCAAAACTGAAACTATTCCTGATATTGCCATCCTATCCAGCAGCTCTGGTTTCTCCAAGACTTAAAACATTAGATGAGCCCAACAAATCAGACAGGGGCAGCACCACTGCCAAATCCTAGCTATGTGAATTCCATGTTTCCCACTTAAAAGCATTGCCTGAGTGCCTAACCCAGCTACTTTAGGCATACATTGCATCTCTCTTCTCAGCTGGCCCCAGGATGCTGCACCATGGAGCTGGGCATGGCTGTGCTGACAAAACAAATACCTCCTTTTCTTCTCTGATGGGGAAGTGCTACAAAGCACATAGGTATCATCACAAAATGAAAAGGCTTGTTAAAGCCTTTTAAAATGAAAAGGCTTGTTAAACCCTTTAGCACCCCTTTCAACATGTTGATTTTTAAACTTCCGTGAGAAGAGGTAACAACAGTTGTGCTGAGGAAGGAGGGGTTTGCTGCAGGTACGGGAGAAGGATACATGTCCTTGCTCAGAGCCAAACACTGAGGCAACACCAGTGGTCACTCCAGCGGTGTGCAGGGGGACTCTCAGAAGCTCATTTTCTTTCGTTGAGCTCACCCTTGCTTTGATCACTGTTTGATCACTCTATTAACTATTTTTCTTTTGCTTCAAGAGCTCCTGAAGATAATCCAAAGGGTGTAGGTCATGTTGTTATTCACTGAACTCACACAAGAGAAACAATAAAATCAGTAACAGCAACAAACTTTTGGTGCAAAACAAATGGAAACACGGGATGACAATTTGATATGAGGTTAAGATTCACTCTTTCTTCTACAGATCCACTCTTAATCCAAATATATTCCTTATCCTATGCTGCTCTCTTCCAATAGTCATCTGCACTTACTGTAAATGACAGTTCCTGTAACCTTCAAAACAACCGTGCTTCTATGGCAAGCCAAATTCACTTATGCAAAAATACTGGGATTTGGGGGCTTTTTTGGTTCTTTTTGGTTTTGGGTGATAGATACAAAAAGACACTTTTTGTAAACACTAAAAGTGCCTCTAATTAGATTGGTTTTAGTTGCCTACAGACCTAATATGATTCAGCCCACCAAGAGTCCACTTCTTGGTCAGATCAGACCTTGGGGTCCTTGCCCTCCAATGGTGAGAAGATATTCAACTGTCCCAAAAGCAGTCCACTCCCCTGGAGGTTCCCTAAACTTCATTCAGGCTTTATGTCAAATAATGTACTGTTATTTTGCAAAACTATTACTATCATCAGCATCTAACAACCTGATATATGTAATTTATCACAAATTTTAAACATTTCTGTAGAAACTTCTGCTTTATATTATTGACACATCATTGGTAAAACTTGTTGCTTACACAGCAGAATTAAAAAATGAAAACTCCAGAAATAAAAAGGTAAGCATTAAAACTGCAAAAATTATTATAAATATTCTGTTAATGCCTTTCTAATTGTTAAAGAAAAATTAAATGCTAAACCATGTTTTATTAAATCATAGCTTCTTTGATATCTTCTTTTCCATAATATTGTCTTGTATTTCATTTTACTAACGTTGAAAACACTGCTGGAGCTAACTAATAAAATAGGAAGCAGTTTGGGTTTTTTAAATCATGCTCACAGTTAAATTTACTAATCCAGTTAAAACTCCATCACTTCAAAACCTAATGTGTAAAACATTTTTATCTCACATGCTAAGAAACACCAGGTTGCAGAACACTTTTGACTTTCAGAGCATAGTGACTTGATCTACTAAACACACTGCTCTACTCAGTGACAGCCTGGTTTGGAACAGATTTCTTTATTTTTGGAAATCTAGTGTCACTCAAAAAATACTTTAACAGTGTGTACATACCAAGTCAAATGTGTATATACAGTCCTGCTGGACTCAGTGGGATTCAGTGTATTTAAACCACTGCACCTACGGAGCATTTTGCTGGATGAGTGTTGCATTGTATCTTTATTGTATAATTATTGTATTATGGTTTNCTGGCACAGCCAGGGGAGGCCGGAACCGGGGCCGGGTCTGGGGCCGGGCTGCAGAAGCCGAGCGTGCCTCCACCACGTGGTTTGCCACCTGCCACATGGTTTGCCTCTCCTGTGCTACATTGTAGCCTCTGCTTAGCTTGGTATGTTAAGCAAATAAAGCCTCGGAGAAGCAAGACAGCCTGTCTCTCTCTCTTGTCTGTCCTGCCTGACGCGGAGAAGAGGAGGGAAGAAGCCGCAGCCGAGCCGAGGAGCCCGCCAGCCCGGGAGGGACCCTGGGCTCCCAGGGTTCGCACCCAAAGTGCTGAGGAGCCACACTGCTGCAGATGAGAGCTGTACAACAATATCAAAATCTGGATTAAAGAATAAGCATCCATAAAATTCATATCTAAATCAAAACTTTAGCATGGTTCTGACTGCTTTAAGCACTTAGCATTATGTATTTGGGCAATCATGTATGGGGAACACGTACCTGGCATTTAACAATAAATGTGGTTGGAATCTGCCTGACTGGGAAGGGGACAACAAACAGTGTTAGTGTTGGAGACAGGGATCAAAAGAAATGTGAGTGCCTCCAGCTTCACTGAACACCACGTGCAGAACCTGAACACCGTCCACAGTATTCTCTTCTCCCGCTGCAAACAATCAAGGAAAGGACAAGGAAAGACAAGGAAAACATCCTTACTGGAGTCTTAAAAGTCACTCTCCTGTCGCTGAAAGCTCTCTGTGTCGCAGAGCAAGTATTTTGCCCTTTGCTCTTTACCTGTAATTTCACACACCTGTGCCCATCAAGGCCTTCTCCTGTCATGGAGACAAAGCCCAGAGCTGAAGGACTCCAACCTGAAGAGAGAAGACCACAATGATTTTGGTGGGACTTGGTTCTGAACACTGAACATCCTCCCTTGCTGCTCTCCAGGAGGTCAGGCTTCAGGAGAAGTCAACACAACACACAGAAGCCTTTGCACATTTGAGAGGTATTTTTTTAATACCAAAATAAACAAGGAAGGTGGAGGAAAGCAAAGGAAAAGCTTCCTCTCTGATCATTAGTGTAAACCTTGTTCTTGGCACACTATGGGAAATTAGTAGCTTTTAAGAAAGGGCTTTTAATTGCTTAATCTAAGTAATGTGGACAATGGCATACATGTTTTATTTTAGGGTCTATCTAGCCCACTCAGAAAATGTAATGGACCTAATTTTCATTTAGTATAGGTCTGTGCAGTTCCTAAAACATCTAAATGGCTATTAATTTAATCAGGTAATTTAACTATAGCTCTAGAAAAGGCCACCAGCTAGTTGTCATGCAATGATTATGAGGATGACATTTCTATCCCATGATGCCAGAGGCAGACTTTGATACATCATTTTCTTTTTGAAGGTTAAACTCAGATAACCTGCCTTTGGCATTTAATTAGCTACATATTAAACACTCTTTTAATAATAAAATGATTAAAAATTTTATTGCTTCTCAAATGAGGCCATTTTAGATAGATTTAATGACTTGGTTAGAGCACTGTAGTTTGTGAACCAAACCTTAGTTAGACCAGTATATAGTATAATGATATGCTTTGCAGCTTGCAAAATCTGTATTTTATTCAAATGACTGCCATAATCATTTTGGGTAAAACTTATAATGCATTCTTCTGTATTTTTAAGTCTAACTGTTAAATGTCATTGAAAAGTAACTGAGAATCAAATGATTTCAGGATTTAAAGAAATGATCAAATTCAGGTAGTTACACTAAGCTGCAGCAGGATTAATGTACTGTATTTTATCCAGAAATTGTTTATCCTTTTAGAAATCATTTTTTCACAGTTCAGGATCTCTAAAAACACCCCTCATGTTCACCTAGCAATGATAAAAAAAGCATGAAGTGGCTGACAGTCTCCAGTCTTTACTTGGTATAAAAATGTAAGAAATTTAATGAAAACTGACACCAAAAAAAGATAATATTTTTCCATTCCTGTATAGTAATAACAGTGTCATGACTGCAAAATAGATGTAAAGGTAATTCCATGGGCTGTGACCACAGAGCAAATAGCACTACAAGGCAAAGCAAGTACATGGCATTTAAGAATATATATATATATGTTTTATGTCTGTGTGCATATAGATTTCTCTCTATACTTGAATCAAAAAAGCACCTTATCTACAGATTAAGGTCATTATTAAAGTTCAAATTTTTGTAGCCAGAAATTTGGCCTGCCAAAATCTCATCACCTTCACAGCCAGAACTAGGTAATCTCACAGGCAGTTAGTTACTGGCAGAGACACATAATGTAGGAATCAGCCTTCCATCCAGTCTCCTTAAAAGTGGTCCCTCAGGGAAGAAGTACATTGTCGGGACAGCTGGATAAAGAGGGAAGTTCATCTCCAAGTCTGTCAACCTAGCACTTTTCATGGGCATAAAAATGAAGGAGAAAAAACGAGAGCAAACCCAATAAAGAACTGAAAAGTGGTATCTTTCAAGCTGTACTGCCTTGTTTCCAAGTCTTCGAAAGATTTCTCATGGCTAAGACTCTGCTGGAAAAAACAGTCTGTCCTCAACATCTACTCAACCTATTTGTGACAAAGCTGGAGCCTTTAAAAACCTTCCCTTTATAGGCAGGAAGGACAGATTATTTTCTTCACCAAGATCTATTTGAGAAAGGAAAAGTGGGAGGCCATCAGGATTGTGGTTATGCCCTTTTAATTTTCAAACTGCCCTCATCCCTATCCAGATGTAAATTAGGACAATCTACAAGTTACTCTGCTTACAGACTCAGCTGAGATGCCACTGGGAGCAGAGATCTACTTCTCCCTGCTCTTCCCATGTCTCCTGTGCCAGAGCAGGCACTCACCAGTGTCCTTCTCACCACCAACATCCACACCTCGGTTTAACACGAGTTTAACACCTCGGTTTGACACAAGACCTGTAGATCAGGGCAGGTGTTTGTGCCAGGGCCACAAGCACATCACCAGTGCCCTGAGCAGCCTCTCAGGCAGTGGGTACCTGCCTTTCTGCCTCAGTGGTGTGGTGTGTCCCTGGAATTTGTAACCACCAGCCTGCCTGGGCTGCTGGTTGACCCTGGTTGCTGTTGTTGGACTCGATCTGCTCCTCCTGTTCAGGTACTGTGGGGCTGAGAAATTTCTGCCTGAGCTTTTTCTCTCTCTGTTACCATTGCCTCTGGTGCCATCAGCCCTTGGGAAGCAGGCTGCTCCTGCTGCTTCCGGGCAGGTTGTTGATCAGTACAAAATGTTGGGCTTTGGTGTTGTGCCTTTTTGGGGTTTTTTGGCAGGTTTTGGTGATGGGTTTTGTTTTGGTTTGTTTTCTTTATGCCTGGCCAGTCTGACTCCTGGTAACAGTCAAGAGTTCCTGTTGATGGTTTCATGCTGATGCATGGGCATTCACAGGATACACCCTTGGAGCTTTTCTAGGCCAGACCTCATTTCAGTGTTTAAGCTGCCTGCATGCTTAAGCCTATGAAATCTTTAAAAGTGCAAGAGGTCTGCACCTCTCTTGGTGCTTGCAGCACCTAACCCATGAGATGAGATAAAGCTTTAGAAGTGTTGTCCTGATAACCCAAAAGTAGTACCATATAGTGCACTTACATTTTATAACCTAGACAAAAGGGTTGCCTCAGAGGAGCACCACAGAAATGTTTCTAGTAGAAATTGTAGTAGATCAAAGAAAAAAGACCAGATTATCTGCTCTCGGGCATCCTTACAAAGACAAATGGAGAACATGTGAAAAAACACCATTTCACTTCACCCACATGTTAGTAAAATGCTGTTAAGCCACTGGGAAGCAGAGCCAAGAAGTAAAGGTTTTGGAAGCTATTTCTTCTTATACATTGCAGACATGTCGCTTCAAGAGACAGTTTATCACTGGGGAGGAGACACTCACTTTGTCACCTTTGCACCACCCTTTTGTGAAGGGTGGGAGAAACAAATCACTCTGTCTTCAAACAGGTACAGATTCCCTCTTGTCCTGGGTTTTGAAGTGTATTCTGTTACCATCTTTTTAGGTTGCAAGGCAGGATGTAACCAAAAGCTTCTCCTGCCTCTGCCTTATCTTATCTTAATGGGCTATTGAGAAGAGCTCCGCCCAGAAGCTATTGTCTGATAATTGAGCAGATTGCTTATCTCTCGTGGACCAATGCCCATTCTGGGAAATATTTTCTGCTAATAGGCCATTGAGAAAAGCTCCGCCCCAGGGGAGCATGTCAAGCTTTCCAAACTGAATATAACCTGGGCTGTTTGGAACACCAAAGCAGCTCTCTCCACTGGATTCCCAGAGGAGGACCAGGCCTGTCGGCACCACTACCAGACCTGCAGAGGAAACTACATCTTCTTCAGGATCCTTGCTTCAGGGGAGCTACACCTGTCACTCTGAGAGGACTGCAGCCACCATTCAATAGGGACTGCTGCCAACACCCTGACCCACAGGGGGTCGGGTTGTACTCTGACTCTGTCAGGTTTTCTTTTCTTTTTTTTCTTTTATACTATTGCATTTGGGTTTTCTTGTTTGTTTGTTTGCTTAGCTTTTCTAGTAAACAACGGTTTTTCCTATTCCCATACTTCTGCCTGAGAGTCCCATAATTTCAGAATTGTGGTACTTCGGAGGGAGGAAGGTTATATTTTTTTTTCCATTTCGGGGTTGGGGGGGGAGCTCCTGCCTTCCTTGGCGGATAACTGTCTTTCAAACGAAGACACCTCTCCAGAAGAATGATGGTGGGGTAGAAGACAGGCCAAGGATTTTATGAAGTACTATATCTACAAGCATTCAGGACAAAAAAAATAAAGCAGTCTTTCTAGACTTTTTTTTCCGATATAATCCATTTTAAGCATGCTTGCCAACACTGCTACTCTTTCCAAGATGACTTTAGTTCTCTTGGGTTTTTGTTGTGGAAGTTGAACCTTCCTTTCCAAACTGCCTAACTCTGCAAGCTATTGTTATTTGAAAGCAGAGCAATAAAACAAGCAGCAAATCTGCCTCAAAATACAAATTCCCTCTTCCAGTCATGCATGTGCCGGCTCTGGGATCACGCCCACCTTTCTGCAAAAATTCCTAGGCATATCAGCTTCCATATTCTCATTTTTCTTTGTGAATAATGGCTAGCCCTTTTCTTATGTTACACTTCCGTGCCCAGCTATTCAGTTTCTGCTTTTTCACAGGGGAAAAAGATACGATCTTAACATCATGGGAAGATACTCCAGTGTATTATTTTGCTATGCATCTATGCTGCAGGTGAACTAGTGAGTGAAGAAGGTTCAGGTGACACTCTCTCTTTTTACTCCTGTTTTGAAACCATGCAGAATTTTCACTCTTTGAGTTCTACAAAAGAACTTTCTAATGTAGTGGATTACATGGCCAAGGACAAAATCTATGCTGATATACAAATTTTCAGGCCTTCTGTGCCTCTTGCAGTGCCCATCAGGACTAGTCAATGTGAAAACAGGTCAGAAGCTGTCCTCCAGCAATGCCACCAAGCCTGGGTAAAAGCCTGAGTGCAGGAAACTGCCTCCCTGCAGTGATGGTCATGTTTCACCCAATTTATTCAAATACATCAGTTATAGCTAAGCCGAAGGATTGTACTAAGGGTGCCATATTAAGGTTTAAGCCAAGGTAGCCACTTGTTGCAATGAAATAAAACTTTTCGCTTTCTCCAGGGTATGTGATCTCCCCTATACCCTACAGAGTCTGTCCATAACACCAATAAACTGGTGGGCCATCTGACTGGGCAAGGAAGACGTTTTCTGACTGCACAACCAGCAGAGCTGGCTCAGTCAGGGATCTGACAAACCCCAGAGCTGGCCCAAGGGAACAAAACTGTGACTTAGACCAGGATGGTTTCCTTCAACAACAGTGAGCCTTTTGCTCTCATCAAATGATGTCCTAAACAGGAAATAAAACATAAAATCATCTCTCCAGCACTTCTTCAATAGAAAGATAAAACACAGCTGTAATTTGTTGAGAAAAGGCAGTGATCAAACCTTGTAAAAATCAAAGGGTAATCACATAACAAGACTGTAAACATTCCAGCATCATCACGTGCTATTTGATGACACAAAGAGATTTGGACCTGCACCTTAGACTTTAACTCCAAGCTACCTGCAAAGTAGTAGCAAATACAAAGTGGATCTGAAAACAATGTACGCTGCACTCTGACGCTGTTGCGCATAGAATC